>LUCM01004254.1:0-25530 GCA_008360955.1 Fasciolopsis buskii | reverse complement strand
TATACCTAACTCTACTGAACTTACTCCCTTATCACAGCTATGCACTATCCGAACCTCTAATGTATCCCTTGATTATCTGACCCCCACCGAAACCACCTCTTGGATATCACGTGGACTCAAATGTTCCAGTGAATTTTCCCTACTCCTCCTGAACTCCCACTCGCTGACTCAAATTAAGGGAGCTGAGACTGTTAGCAGCTAAAAACACTTATGATATTATTTTGGTAACAGAGACTTGGCTAACAGACCACGGCTCCACTACGTCTTTTTCACTGGCGGGTTGTACGCCCTTCCAAATAAATAGACCAAATGCTGGAGGAGGTGGTTGCCTAGCCTACGTGAAGCAGCCACATAAAGCCTCCGTTCTCCATCACCCACTTCTTGATTCTATCTCTGGCACCATTTGGCCTCTGATACAATAACCCGAGCTCCCAATCCACATAGGATGTGTTTACCGACTACCAAACTCGAATAGTTCTGATATTTCTCGTCTAACCCTAGCCTTCGTTTATCTTTCTGGTCTCTCCTCCAGCCGCCAGAGAATTGCAGGTGACTTCAGTAGCCATAAAATTAATTGGTCTTATTTATTCGTTCCACCAACCCTACTCAACTTTATTTCTGAAACGCACGTCAGGGTATGGACTCAGCACACCCACAATACTCCATAATATCTTAGACCTAGTTATTAGGCATAGCACTCCTAATGTTAAGGTTTCAATGCTAAAATCCTGCCCTGGGAGTGACCACAACATGGTCACATGTAGCTTTCCTCTTCGTAACAAATCTTCCTCACCCATGTGTGACTACCACACTGTCTCTTCCTATATGTCGACTCGTTGGGACGAGCTTTCTGACGCTCTGCGAACCCTTGATTGGTCCTGTTTCTTTGAGTCGCCTGACCCGCAGAGTGTGACAGACGACCTTTACTTCAAACTTCTTTTTACTAACAATCGTCTGTTCACTCCGATCTCTCGACATAAACCCAAGAAGCCTAGTATGGTTTGTCGGCCCTAGACGAAACTTTTGAAGGCCCAAGCAATCTTCAACAAAACAGGAGACTTCCCGCTTTTAGTACAGGTCAGCCGCTTGCAACAAGAATTCTTATGAAGTCTAAACTAAGGTTAAAAGGCAGGAAATGTTAGGTCATGGGTGGCCAAACCCAGTTCGGAAGACTTCCCACATTTTCAAAGCTCACTCGCAGCCCAAATCGTCAGCTATTCCGAACTTCATCATATTAAATAGCTTATGCATCAAGTCCCATATAGACATCGCAGAAGCATTCAATACATATTTCTATTCTGCTCTAATTAATGACAGTCGGACACACTCTGAATTCAGACCCCTGTTAACTTCCGTTAGATTACCCTCCATCTCTTTCGACGTTGCTGGCATCATCACAGTAATGAAATATGCCAGGCCATTCAACAGGCCTGGCCCTGATGGAATCCCACCAGTATTATTTCGCACCGTCGGTCCAGATTTTACACTGCTCCTTCTAAATCTGTTCTCGCTCTCCATGTCCGGCGCTGATTTTCCGTCACATTGGGAAACATCTATTACTGTTCCACACAATAAAAAGGGTTCCATGCATGAACCTGAAAGCTTTCGCCCCGTAAAGCACGCTCCAGTTCTATCTAGGCTTATGGAAAAATTGTTAAAGGCAAGCAGATTAATTCCTTACTACTCACAACCTTATCAACCGCTCCCAACACGGCTTCCTCAGAGGCCTCACCTGCCTCACCTGTCAGTTTGACTTCTTAACCTTGGTTAAACAAAGTGCTGATTCCCATCGGTCGATGCTCATAATCGTTTTAGACATGTCAGAAGCGCTTGACCGCATTTCCCACTCCCGTCTTCTGGCCAAAATTAGGATTTATGGAATAAGAAATCCCCCCTTTTCTTTGCTATCATCCTACCTTTCCGATCGAATTCAGGTAGTCAACACTAAGGGTTATTTTCCCCAGCCCTCTGCTATTACCAGTGGGAGCGTCGTAGGTCCTTTCCTGTTCCTGATATACATTAATGATATTTTTAAAGTTATTCGTCATGGCACACCATTCCTGTTTGCCGGTGACATCAAAATAGTCTACTTTGTTTAGGCTGCTTCATTCAGCTTCACTCTTGCATTTATCAACGAAGACCAAGAGTCTCTTGATAACTGGTGTTCCAGGTGGCTTATGAAGTTCTCTGCTGACAAAAGCTCTCCGATAACATATAAATGTCACGTCCCTCCGGGCGCCCTCTCTATAGACGGCATTCCAATTCTTGTATCACACACAGTTGAGGACTCAGGGTTACAATACTCCTGCTCTTTCAACTTCCACGAGCAAGCCTGCCATCAGACCGCTATGGCTAAAAGAACCACCACAATGATCTCAAGGGTATTCTGCACTCAAGACTGCAGAATTATCACGTTCAAGTCCCATGCTAGGCCCCACCTGGAGTACCGCCCGATTATCTTTACGCCTATGCGTAAAGTCGACCGAATTGCAATCGAGAATGCCCAGCGTGCATTCACTAGAAATCTCTTAGCTGCTTCATCTAGCTTAAACTTCAGGGCCAGATGCTAGCTGCTTGGACTTGAACCATCGTGGCTTCGTTGAGTTAAATGAAACCTTACATTTCTCTTTAATGTTTGCCACAATAAAATCAACTCTACTACAAACGTCACAGGCGACACTGGTAGCCCCCCTTATCCAATTCGTAGTAGATACTACTCGTTGAGAATACCCCTGACTTGACTATCCAACAGGGCTAAATTCTTCACAATTGCCCACTCCAAATTGTGGCACAAACTACCCAGTTCCGTGAGACCGTTCCCATATTTAGCCCAATTCAAAGCCCAGTCGGCAAAGTTACTGGATGTCCCGCTCTTAATCAACCTGACACTAGCTACTATTGAACTAGACGAGGCTTACGAACATGGGATAGAATTTTAGTCCGTGACCGAATCTTTGCTGAGATCACCATCAGGGATTCGGCTTCACCTCTTACTTCCTCACTTTATCACACGTCCCCACTAATGCGCCCTTTGACCTTCATTGTAGTAATGTACCCTCTTCACCAACGGCTTGAGCAATTAACTCTCGAAATTCTCCCGGTGTGGTCGGACGAAAATGTCAGCGTACTTATTGTTGGATCCATGCTCTCATCGCATCCTGTGATTTTAAACACCAGCCTGTGTAATTCTCGCTCCTTATGCCATCTTATCCTCTTTACTGGCTTGGCAGAGCTGATTAGGTCGTTCTTGGTTGCCCCCAGCGTTCAACTACGCATAAAACTGCTACCATAGCTCAATTCTAGTTGCCAAATTTTACGGACTAAATGCACTATGTTGCAGGTATTTCGAGGCGCGATCCAATAATCACCATAACGCCGAGCTGGCACCCAAGCCAGACTGCTTCTCTCTTGCGTTTCAGATCTCCCATCCGCAGCAGACGCGCTGCTAAAACTTCCGCCCTCGTGATGGCGACTCCAAATCTGCTATCCTATCATTTTTGCTAGGACCCTGCTAGCTAGAACTGGCGCTCGAGCTCTAGCCCAATCGACCGAAACTACGCGGATTATCGCATTGGATATCTCAACTCTCATCTTTGCGATTGGGCAACAGCAAGATTATTACTGTCTCCGCTATCCTATCATTTTTGCTGGGAACCTGTTTGCTAGAACTGGCGCTGGAGTTCTGGTCCCGTCAACGATAACTACGCGGATTATCGCGCTGTATTTCTCTACTCGCATTTCCGCGACCGAACGAAACCGCGATTGCTGCCTTCTCCGAACCGGCTTGTGTACCTCATTCCCCACCCGTACTTCTGACTAAGATCAAAAGAATCGTCAACGTAAATGACAGTATGGAGGACATTCTTGGCCACTGTACTCAAGCAGTGTCCATACACATAATCTCTATTATCTGACGCGCTTCTCGGTACAGCTTACCGCCATCCGTATGTAAACATAATCACTATTCTTGGAGTTCCGTATCCAAAGCTTCACAAATTTCCTCCAGATGCTTTGAGACAATATTCCTACGCTCTCAGCATTTTTTTGGCCATTTGTTGTCAACTACGCGTCTAATCCAATTTGCCTGACGTTCCGCCTGGTTTTCACCACTTCCATCCAATCGTCGTATTACCACTGCTTGTCGTCTCTTCAGCTTACCGCTTCCGTTCAGTACGTAACGCTCCCGACGTTTGTTGCCCCTAGCCATATATCAATATCCACCGCTGGGCTTCGTCCATGGTGTGCGCCAGCAATGAGCACATTTAGTGCACTTAAACACGAAATAGCTCGTAGTCCGCTGCTTGCAAACAGTCCGAGGAAACTAATTTTCTGTCTTGAAAATTGAGTTTTCTACTTTTTGCTTTTCACTAGCACACTTGTACTTCCTCCATTGCTTTGCAGCATCTCATTTCACATTCCATTGGGCTTCTGCAATAACTCAATATTGCTCCCACCCGCTTATCCGATTCGACTTCTATCATCTACATTTCCTGTGTATCATCCTTGTAAAAATTTGATCTTGCCTTGCGCATACCCCTCGCAGATTGAGAAATATAGAGTATTATTATTTTTATTATCTATTGCATTTAAAAACGAAGTACGTAAAGTAGTCGCTGTAACCTTTCTCATTAATCTCAACCACCCATACTCACTTGAGGATCGAGTAAATGAAACTGGATTGGGCTTCCGAAAAACGCACTGATGTCATCTTTTCGTTCATTGTGGAAAGGAAAGTAAATCTCCCTACTCATGTCATTAGGAAGTTGCCCCATTCTCTTCCGAATAAAACAGATCTCCGACACCAGCGCATGCTACTTAGTTACGTGCAGCTCCACATCGGATGCATCTCACCGTTTCTCTGATTGAAAAATTTGTACCTACTGCTCAATAGTTTGAATTCATATCCATTAACCTTATCGTTCTAACTGTCTATAGGGTAGCTCACCCATAGCCCTCCACCACCAATCGACATTACTAATTCCAACATCGACGAGAACACGGTGTGGCAAAGATAACGTACAAACGTCTTCCAAAAAACATTCACTATAACGCTCACCCTAAATTTTCATTAACGCTTTTCTTCACGCAAATAACTGGTTCGTAGAAATCACCACGTACCAGACGAATCAAAACGATACCCACGAGATGGAATAAGGCAAACGAAATGGATTCGTTTTAAACGCCCCACCAACATCTGTCCAATGTGGCCGATAAATACCTCAAAATATCAACACGAATATAGAGTCCTATGTGTGGTAACTTCTCTCACCGTAGTGACGGTTTACATCTACCATACCCGCTCGCCCCGACCATTTCTTGTTTCGAAAGGCGCTCCATCCCACAGTGAAATATAATCTTTGACCTCCAGGTGGAATTTAGTCAATCCTTAGTGCATCTATCTTTGTAGTTTGATCACTATTTATATCAGCAGCAGTTAGTCTCTGTCCTATTAAACACCGGCTCATTCTCCTTACTCATAGCCTAGATGATCCTTCCAAATGCCGGTTCATTCTGTTTGCTCATAGGGCAGACGATCCGCACGCTAGATTAGCCAGCCCACCTATTTAAATATATATATATGTAAAAGAAAACTCGGATTCCTCAGCCACCGTCCACATATTTTGAAATGGACTATGCGCTCTGGTAACTTCCTTCTCCGAGCTGCTCGTAAGATTGATCGCTTCTGCATCTGCATCTGGCAGCTAGGCCTGACTGCCGTGCGTCTTGTTTTCTCTCTTCCAGGCCTTATAGTCCTGTTTGGATGGAACCACTTACCCCATGCTCTGGCGATTATCCGATCCTAGAAAGACGATATCTCTTACCATACCATGCTTGAATTCCTTCCACCACACCACGAATACGCCGGCGTTACCACAATAGTGCGGGGCGCAATCATATCCACCGCTTTGGCCGGCGCACATCGGGCGGGCAGCTTGGCTGCAGCGGTGTGCGGGTGCAGCTAGATTAGCGGATTACACCTCCTGCGTTCACACTCAGACGGTGTTTTTCAGGTTGGGTGGCCAGCAACCAGTCAGCCCCACCCATTAGCACTGTTGTAGTAAACAGCACTGCAGCTCATAAGTTCAAGTGCACCACTTTGTACTGGCTTCATCTCGCTCCTTCCCAAAATTCTTCTGCCAAATCCATACAAAACGGACTCACGAAGGACAGTATTTTATCGGCAGCTGATATAAACTGAAGTTCACAATGCATCCTGACATTCGAAATCAGCTGGGTACCAGCATTTTTAATCAACCTCTATTCTGGTCTGCTGAATTTGGCAATAGACGAATGCTCTTGGTAACAGTTCTTCACACGAGCCCAGGTGATGTCGCCTTCTTTGACTCCAGTTCTTCCACTTTCATCTCTAGATCAAGCTAAAATTCATGAACTCATAATTGCTAAAAACAAACCTCATGTATTAGTCTTACGATTGCACAATTCCCATCCCGTGTCGCCCCCTTTCTTGCTCAACGGACTGTGCTTTCAGATTTTTTGCGTTTTATGCTGCCTTACATGGTATCTAGTCCGGTTTTTCACTCATCTGCATTCCGTTGTCACATCCGTATTGATCCCCATCTTCACCATATAACCGTCTTGATTTTCGAGGAGCCCGGCCAACTGGCGGCGGCAGCCATTGCCTTCCAGCCACATTTCGCACCCTCGATACGCAACTTGATGTATTCAAACAATATTGCTCGCAGTGCACGACTGGAAATTATTGACGGAAATATCTTTGCGAATGGTTACCTGGCTTTGACTTAAAACTGGAAACTTTGTGCTGAGTAAATCATATTGCCTGTTATGATCTTGTGAGCGAAACCACATAGCAGTGTATGTTTCGTTTTGTTTTCCGTGTCTGCACTGTGCCTTCTTTGGCCAATTTTGATTTTGCCTTGCGCATGACTCTCGTATGTTAAAAATATACACAAACTAACAATCCACTCAAATTACTTAAGGTCGCTTTTACCTCCTCTCCCTTCGATTTCTATTGTTCGTATTTCCTGTGGAACACCTCTATAAATATTTGATCTTGCCTTGGGCATGCCTCTTGCAAATGGAGAAATATGCAGTGTTATTATTTTTAATGTACTGTGGTTACTTGATTTATTGCGATTTTTGAGGGAACGCAGAATTCCGGCCGCGTGCTGGCTGTGATTCGATTGCCCAAGAGCGCTTTGTTTCTGCTTGCAATGTTGGTCTATAGATACAGCAGGCAGTTTTTTAAGTCGATTTATCCTCATTAATATGGAGAAGTCCAAGGATTTTGTACAAAAATTCCGTTGTTTGACATTCTTTTTATACTTGCAGATTTTGCTTATTCGCGTTGGCCTGGCGTGAGCTTTGTTAGTAGTGGAGTTGTTAATAAACGTGCACAAATTTCCATATTAGTTTTCGGCAGCTTCTTGAGGGCCGGAAGAAAGGGAAAAATCATACCAAGCAAGGCTCCCGAGGACGGTAGTCAAATCACCTCAGTTAGATCATTTGTAAGAGACGCTCACCCACTGGGTGGCGGTTGCGGATGTGCGACAAAAATTAAGAAGGCAGGAGACCATCATGTGGTCACTGACCGGGAAGTTATCTAGGACGGAGATGTCAACATTGGGGAGGCCGTCGGTGAACACCAGGCCGAGGATGTTTTTTCCTGTTACGGGGTTTCTACGTGCTGCGTCCATCCTATTACGAGGGTTTCAGGAACGAAGTCACATAACCGCGGAGGGGACGTCTTGGTGGGTCAGCAGATCTCAGGAGCAATAAAGTCTCCTGCTATGAGTTTTGCTTCCCCATGGATATGCGCAATGTACTCGGACGCCTTGAGGAGTTGAGGGAGCTCAAGATTGTTTGATGATGGAGGTAAGTAAACACATCCAAGGTGCACTAGACGGTTATGCATGCCGATAGGGAGCCAAAAATTTTCAGGCGATAAGTCTAGCACTGGGTGTCGGAGAAGGAAAACTGGTAATTCACGCTTAATGTAAGCCAGGCAACCACCTCCACTCCTATTAGTTTGGTGGGTTAGAAAGGAGTTGTAACCGATCAGAAACGTTTGGTTTAAGGGTGTATATGCCATTAACTACGTTTCAGTGATGCCATGAGAGTGATTTTGTGCAAAATGTCTCAGAGTGTTAATTTTACTTAGGAGGGATAGCACATTAAGCAGAATCAGGGGCTTTCTGGATGTGCAGCCAGTGCTGAATGGTTTAGTAGAGAGACTAGCACTTGGGAGGGTGGCCTGATGAGCAGCCATATAGCAAGAAGGAGGCAAGGGGTTTACATTTAATGAACTGGGCTTGGAAGGAACACCTTAAAGAAAACGTGGAATTGTTGGAGGTTGAAAATTTGTGTTGGAGGACATTTTTGTTGATTATGGAATGCAGAATTGGGGACGGGCACGGTCGAAGATTATTGATGGCGTATTGCTATATGTATGACTGATTTCGTAGAGACAATTTGTTGTGGCTGTCTCGGAGTTAACCGGGGGAAGAACTTAGGTTTCGTTCAAGAAAATGCTGGTCCTTGGGAAGCAGATTCTTGTAGTAAGGGAAGGCTTGCTGTTGGAAACATCGGCGGGTGGCAATGCCCCCCTCTAAAGGACCGGGCCGACGGAAAGGACTTCTCAGGAAGAGGTAGTTTAGTGAATGGCGAAGAGCAGCTATGGGTGACGGAGTACCCAAGAGGAGGATGGTGATGTATGGGGATGCGTGGGATTTCACTAGACTTGGAGCAGACATTTTGTGGATAGGGTGGATTAGTGGCAGTTTGAACTAACGGAGTCATCTGAAGACTCCTAACTGGTGGCGGCTTTGTGGTCTTTGGATTTATTAGGGTATTGCAAGCAGTAGTAGGCCATTAGCACTTTTAAGTTTGGGTGTGGTGATTGAAGTACGGCGAGCACGGGCCATAGCTAACAGTTAATGGCCCAGGAAGAGAGAAGCCGGATGCGGCATTTGGCAAGATTTTGGAGTGGCATATATTGGGTTGATAAGAAGCAGTAGGTAACCGCTCGTTTGGGATCTTCTGGACGGGGGATGTGAAAACATTTTCACTTGGCACTGTGGCAGTGGATTGGTGGATCTGGTTCCTTTCTGAATAGTTGGTGAAGTCGCTTGCAGGAATGGAGGCCATCTGGGGTGTATTTGGTGCCCTGAGGGATCGAATTTGCATGGTTTCAAAACTTCTTTGGGTTTTCGTCAGCATTGACCTACCTTCAGGCAATTGAATTGCAATTTTATTTATTGACATCTGAAAGTATTAGGCGAGCCTCCGTTTGGAGGCCAGGTGGACGGTGAACACGTGGGTTCAGAGGCAAGACCCCTACACATATGGGCGGGTTAATATGGGAGTTATGTGGAAAGACATATTCCGTAGATCGGGTAGGGGCTTCTATTAAAGCAGCAGGTAGAGAGACCAGAGTAGCGGGTAAACTGAGGGTGGTCTGCAATAAAAGGTTGATGGTTCCGGCCCGCAAAGTTGAAGTTGGAGGCGGGGCACTGGGTTAAGAGTCTCATTCAACGGTTGGGCGCTGTTGAGTTTGCCAGGACCCATCACGTGACGACGCCGGGTGTCATCATTCTCGCCATTTCCCCCCTGCTCGCAGATGTGAAGACAATTTAAAGAGACATGAGGCGCAATTGTTTTTCGGTTTGTTGTTACGTTGAGAGCTTAACGTATCTAAGTTCACTGTTATTTTACATGCTGATGGTGTACCAACCTCTAGTGAGGGCAACTTGTCCGAGGAACTCCAAGGTAAATGGTTTGGGGTGTCTTTTGACTCTGCATTTGAGGTTGCAGCCAACGAAGCTCTTGAACTTCTATTTACCTCTCTTTGGATGGGTATTCTGTTGGCGAAGATTATAATGTTTTTGAAAAGCGTCACTCGAGCAATTAACTGCAATCTGTTAATAAACGGCTTGGCTGCCAGCTCATTAGGAAATTGAAGAAGTGAAGGATAGTCGTATCGTTGCAACTTTTTCCGCAGCCTGATACAAGAACACTGATTGTGGGACTTGTTGCATGAATCTAGTGTACGGAGTTTAACAGTTTTGAGCAGTAGGCTGTCTGAAACTTTGAACTCAGCGGCGTTGTAATCGGCAGAACCGCAGCAGTGAAGGTCTGCGACAATAGAATTTAAATAGCGGCAGGTTATGTCCAGATTTTGAGAACTGGGATCATCTTTATTCTCCAAAATGTTGAGAAGTGGAGGTAATCATGGCACGATATCTTCCAGTGACTGAAATTGATTTTCGAGGGTGGTGATCGTTCTTTCAAGTTCACTGGCCCTCCTGCTGGCTATGTTGCACATCTAAACGAGAGCCCACCGAATAAGGGGTAACACCGTGAAGTGCCTTAATACTCTGAATACCACTTGTCGCAAAGTTACGTTAGGTTCGTTTCTCTACGTGGATTTTGGAATGCGTGCTGATAGTATTTCTGCGCTTACACCCTCAACAAGCAACACACTACTCCCCGGTGGAACAACGCCGGGTTTACCAGCCCAGTGAACAAACTACTTCGACCTCTCCCTATTTAATCCTTTTGTTGGCCCCATCACCCCGGCACCACAACTGTCCAGCTCTAACCGAACTGACTCTCCACTGCCTGCCTCTCGTTTCAAAGGGACTGAAACGTCACTGCTGAGAGACATTTCAGTCCGGAAGAAGACCACGGACTCGCATCGCAGATTTAGAAGACCTAGCATTACGCCAACTACTCCTTGCCAAAGGCCTTTGCTGCTGCGTCATATTGCCAAGGACTGCTCCCCGTGGCCTCCACTAAGCATGTCTCCACCGTCACGTTGGTACTATCACCAACCTCTGCTTACCAGCGCCCTGGCCCAAACAGGAGGACCGTATCCCACACCCACCCAGACAGACAATTTCCCCTTCCTCCTTCGTGAACCACCGCCACCTCTTTATTCTTGCCCAACCCTACTTCCTTTTCGCCTCCCTCTACACTGGTCCCTCCAGTACTTCGGGTTACCCCATACTAGTATAATGAAGAAGGCTGTATTCCCTCGTTCCTTTTCGCCTTTACCTTCTTCTGCCACACCTCATTCAACGTCCACTAAAGTAGACTTAATATCATTTGCGGACCCACTTGTCATCATTATGATTGACTCTCCACGCCCCGTCCCTTTGTTTTTGCAAACCCATAACTCATCCTGCCTAGAAGACAACATATCCTTCTCTTTAGCACTATCCCAAATAAATTCAGCCGCTTAAAATCTTTGTTGTGTCTTCCAATCCTAATGTAATCTTCACCACTGAGTCCTGGCTTACCGAAAATATACCTATAATATGACTTCTGTTGGGGGCTGCCAATCCTTTAGAGGTGCTATAAACCACTGCCATTGGGGCGGTCGCCTTTTCTAGGCAAGGCAGGGCATATTAGTCTTCGTCCTTACGCATCCCACACTCAAAATGATCCTAGAATCAGCATGGCTCATTATTAAGATGTCGTCTTGTTATTCATGCCACTTGTATTCATCGCCCTTTACCTCACACTGAACTTGGGCTCCCCGTCTCAGCGGACGCATTTGAGCACCTTGCTTTCCTTTCATCAACATCGAAAATCATTGCCGGGGACTTTAATCTCCCGGGTGTGACCTAGTCCACGATCACTGCTGCAATACCGACATTGTTTGTCAGCCACCAACCTCATGGGTGTTGGGTACAGTACGTAAAGTCACCCACAAGAAATAATAACATAATAAATCTTACCTTTTTACATATACTGATCGCCACATCTTGGTTCATGTCGGAAATAAACTTCCAGGGATCGAACACAGGGCAGTTCACGGTAGAATTCATGTCTATGTCCACCTCCCTAACCATCCTATTGACACAACTCATCCACCCCATCTCAAGTGGCAGCACTTTCCCTCTCTGGTACGCCAACTTGACTGGAGAAGCTTTCTTCTGGCGACTTACCCACAGAGAGCTGCAGATTAATGTTATCGCAACGTGGCTAGCTGGACCTCAAAACTTACCATTAAAGAACGAGCAAAGAGAAGCAGGACTTCAAAACTTGCCTCCCTGAAAGCAAAGTATGCTGAGTTGCAACGACAATTTTCATTGACACAGGACTTTTTAAGTTTATCATTTTGCACCGTCTGTCTAACACTGTTTCTTGCCAAAGTGAATCTATCCTTTGAAAGGAAGAAGCTGCCGCGTTGGGGCGCAAAACTCATCCCACAATACTTTCAAAACTATATGAGTCAGGACCCCGTGTTCGCAAGCCTTCAGTGAACTCCCTTGTATCGCCTAATGGTAACTCTATGACAACACCAAAAGATGGCTGAGGCGCTCTTCAATAATTCGCCTCTCCCATGGCCCAAGCCACAAACAGCGATCCGCACAAAAGAACCCCCCTTATCTGCTGAGCCTTTGACGTCAAAACATTTAGCCAATTTCAATCCAGGGTCTCACCAACGCCTTGATAGCACCCCTCCAACAGTTGTTTTTCGTTGTGGTCCTGACCTACACTTCCCACTGCCAAACGTCTTTACACTGCCAATTACCTTTAGTATAGTTCCGAATAACAGGAGTCACTCTGTAAAACCCATCAAAAATAAAGGGCATTTGCATGATTTGTCCAATTACCGTCCCATTACCCCACACGCAAGTTTGTTTGATTTTGTATATTTCTCAACATACGAGAGTCATGCGCAAGGCAAAATCAAAATTGGCCAAAGAAGGCACAGTGCAGACACGGAAAACAAAACGAAACATACACTGCTATGTGGTTTCGCTCACAAGATCATAACAGGCAATATGATTTACTCAGCACAAAGTTTCCAGTTTTAAGTCAAAGCCAGGTAACCATTCGCAAAGATATTTCCGTCAATAATTTCCAGTCGTGCACTGCGAGCAATATTGTTTGAATACATCAAGTTGCGTATCGAGGGTGCGAAATGTGGCTGGAAGGCAATGGCTGCCGCCGCCAGTTGGCCGGGCTCCTCGAAAATCAAGACGGTTATATGGTGAAGATGGGGATCAATACGGATGTGACAACGGAATGCAGATGAGTGAAAAACCGGACTAGATACCATGTAAGGCAGCATAAAACGCAAAAAATCTGAAAGCACAGTCCGTTGAGCAAGAAAGGGGGCGACACGGGATGGGAATTGTGCAATCGTAAGACTAATACATGAGGTTTGTTTTTAGCAATTATGAGTTCATGAATTTTAGCTTGATCTAGAGATGAAAGTGGAAGAACTGGAGTCAAAGAAGGCGACATCACCTGGGCTCGTGTGAAGAACTGTTACCAAGAGCATTCGTCTATTGCCAAATTCAGCAGACCAGAATAGAGGTTGATTAAAAATGCTGGTACCCAGCTGATTTCGAATGTCAGGATGCATTGTGAACTTCAGTTTATATCAGCTGCCGATAAAATACTGTCCTTCGTGAGTCCGTTTTGTATGGATTTGGCAGAAGAATTTTGGGAAGGAGCGAGATGAAGCCAGTACAAAGTGGTGCACTTGAACTTATGAGCTGCAGTGCTGTTTACTACAACAGTGCTAATGGGTGGGGCTGACTGGTTGCTGGCCACCCAACCTGAAAAACACCGTCTGAGTGTGAACGCAGGAGGTGTAATCCGCTAATCTAGCTGCACCCGCACACCGCTGCAGCCAAGCTGCCCGCCCGATGTGCGCCGGCCAAAGCGGTGGATATGATTGCGCCCCGCACTATTGTGGTAACGCCGGCGTATTCGTGGTGTGGTGGAAGGAATTCAAGCATGGTATGGTAAGAGATATCGTCTTTCTAGGATCGGATAATCGCCAGAGCATGGGGTAAGTGGTTCCATCCAAACAGGACTATAAGGCCTGGAAGAGAGAAAACAAGACGCACGGCAGTCAGGCCTAGCTGCCAGATGCAGATGCAGAAGCGATCAATCTTACGAGCAGCTCGGAGAAGGAAGTTACCAGAGCGCATAGTCCATTTCAAAATATGTGGACGGTGGCTGAGGAATCCGAGTTTTCTTTTACATATATATATATTTAAATAGGTGGGCTGGCTAATCTAGCGTGCGGATCGTCTGCCCTATGAGCAAACAGAATGAACCGGCATTTGGAAGGATCGTCTAGGCTATGAGTAAGGAGAATGAGCCGGTGTTTAATAGGACAGAGACTAACTGCTGCTGATATAAATAGTGATCAAACTACAAAGATAGATGCACTAAGGATTGACTAAATTCCACCTGGAGGTCAAAGATTATATTTCACTGTGGGATGGAGCGCCTTTCGAAACAAGAAATGGTCGGGGCGAGCGGGTATGGTAGATGTAAACCGTCACTACGGTGAGAGAAGTTACCACACATAGGACTCTATTTTCGTGGCTACATTTTGTGGTCTCATTCGGCCAAACTTAAAGTCGTTTTGTAATATTACATCATTCCATAAAACACCATTTACCGCTGTTTGCCATTTTCAGGCCTGTGACTTTGCGAACACTGATTCAAACCCTCAGCCACGTTTTCACCGCAAAATGTTGCTGGTTAATAATGTTTGCATTTACATTATATATACAAACACCAAAGCTATGTGCATGTTGTTATATGTCATCAGAATGATATGTCATAACAAGGTGCACGTCTTCCACGAAAATATAACAACAGAACAAAATGACCACGGATAGCGCTGCTGATCAACTACTGTTTTCACCCTAAGCAGCAAAACGCACACTGCACGAAGCTCAACGCAAAGCAAACAAAAGGCAACATGTCCGCACCCTAGAAAAACTGACTTCAGTATAACAAACGGGCCATGGTTTTTGCCGTACCCATTAGAGTCAATCCGCAAAAAATGGGCACCAATTTAATCATCGTGGCGGTAAAGAAACGATTATATGGCTTTCTTTTATGAAAGATGTACCTTTCTGTGCCCAGCTGGTTCCGGATTCCTACCGGACAGAAAGTATGGGCGCAATTCCACTTGGGGACCTGCACCCCGATGTAGATGATTCAAGGTGCCATTTTTTACGCGGAAGTTGAAAAAGATAGGAGGAGAGTGACTTATATAAATCAACTTCAAGGTTAAAGGGGAATGTTTGGGTTTGTGATCGTGAACATGGGTTGGGTGGTGTAGGAAGATAGCAGCGTAACTTAATGCTTTGCACACCAGGGAAAACGAAGATGTTTCTTTTTTGGAGACCAAGTACCTCACGTTGGAGTGGAGTTTTTTCCTACGCAATTTTTACAGTTTTGTACGCGGTCCTTACAGGAATGGTATTTTCCTTCCTGACAAGTTCAGGGGTGACTTTTTTGTCTTGGAATTGCATCAGAAGCGGGCAGGATTTCTAATGGACCTTTTTTCTTAGACTCACACAGTGACTGGGATAGGGATCCATGTTACACGCCTTCAACATGGTTTCTCTGACCTTTTCCAGTGGTTGGCGGTCTAGAACATTGAAAATGACAGCACTATATCTGTTCCGGATAAGTCTAAGTGAATCAAAAGACAATAATCAGTGAATCGACTAGTCCCATCGAGGTCTGTAAGGAGGGGTTTGACAGTGGCTCGATGAAATGGGAGAGTGGAGCTAGATTGGTGATCGCTGTCTCAGCTGAAGTCAGCTGGGCAACAGCGCTGATCAATCGTCTCTCCAAGTCTTCAAATCTCTTATTCACTTCATAAAATGCATCAACCAGCTTTACCAAGCAGTTTCCTGTTTGCGATTTTGGTACCGATCGAGGCCTGCCTGTTCTCCTGGTAGCAATTTTTACAAGGTTTGCCTGCGGCATGGTGTTAAAAAGTAATTTGAGTGAGAAGAACGGACTATGTAAAAGAGACAAAAGTGGAGCACAAGCAATATGCAGAAAATTTTGTACAATTTTTCTGAACAAAATACAGTGTCTTCTACTAAACGATAAGTGGGCGAATTGTATAGCTAGGAAAACGAATTCAGCAAAATTTCAAACCGCGCGCCGATTCACTCGGTTCCAGTCGTTGGCAGATCGATGATCCAAAGTAAATTCCAGAGGTCGTTAACTCATGCTTCTCATCTACCCTCGCTACCGGCATCGCCACCAATTTAGGCACTATCCCTGAACTAACAGAGCAAACACTTTCGTCGAACTTATCTGATAAGGTGAAAATGGAGAAGGCTCGCGCCGTCATCCTGCCCACCCGGGTCAGATGGTGTTCCGCTTCGGCACACTCGAAATAACGCTTCTTTTTAAATCTGTTCACTACTCCTATGTCAACTGGAGTATTTCCCTCTCAGTGGAAGGTCCCCACCATTGTTTCTCTTCAAATGATTGGACCGCTGTACCATCCAAAAAACTACCCACCAATAAACCAAATATTCATTCCTACCAGGCTCATGGAGAAAACTGTCGAGGATCCGCCAATTGCATTTCTCACCAGCGACTTCATTGGTGAATCCAAGCATGGTTTGCTTATTCTTAGATTCTGTATCTCATGGTACTTTGATTTCTTGGATCTGGTCACTCTCAATGTCGATAAGAAAAAGACCATTACAATGATCTTCCTTGGCATGACCAAAGCATTTGATCGTGTGCCTCATGGACGATTGCTACTAAATATCAAATCCTTTGGCTTGGCAAATCTGCTGTACTTTTGGCTAACCTCCTGTTTCTCTGAACCCTCTCAAGCAGTCAGTGCCAACCGAATCCCAGCCAATTCCTGGCGGTGTAATACAGGGTGGGTTCCTCGGCTCCTTGCTATTTCCGCTCCATGTAACCGAGATGTTTTGAGGACAAAAGCCACGGTACACCTTTGTTATGTGCCGGCGACATCAAGATAGTCTATTACTTTGAGTTATTTTCCATACAACAAATCATCGCCAGTATCGCGGGGGATCGAAGCTTCCTAGAAGCTTGGTCTTGACAATGGGCGATATGATCCTCTGCCACTAAATGCGCTTTTTTGCCAATATCCGTCAAGTTTCTTCGGCTGGCCATTTATAAACATTCTCCCAATACCAACCACTTAGTGTGTAAAAGATCTAGGCCTACAATACTCCTACTCATTAGACCAACACTAGCAATCAACCTGCCAAATTGCGAACGCAAACAGGACAAACAGCGTCATTGTTAAAACATTGCGCACTCTCAGATGTAAGCGCATGCAATACAAGTCACACTGTATGCCACAATTGGAGCACTGCCCGGTAACTTTCTTGAACATGCTCAGATTTCATCGTGTTGCAAAAAAATTTACAACGGGAATTCACAAAGAGAGTTATTGGTTCAGCACTAAGCCTTAGTTACAGAGAACGGTGCAAGCTGCAACATCGTGACCCCCCTTCGTCTATATCGTGTCAAACCTAACTTCACATTCCTTTTCATGCTCTTAAGGTCGCAGGCACACACGGCTGGAAACCCCGTCTGATTCGGTAGTGACTGTTCATACCCCCTCCGGAATCAACCGTTTTGCCTTCGAATAACCTCTTCCAAATTTTCTTTTGAGTCAAATTTCCTCACAGTTGTTTGCCCTAACTCATGAAACAGACTACCGAACCGTGTCCGCTCCTGTCAGAATCCAACACAATTTAAGATTTTATTGTCCAGATTCCTCACCGTGTCTTCGTCTTTCAGCTTAACTGCGACCAATATCAGTCTAGACCAAGCTTCCGAGGGCCAGCTAGACTTTAAGCTCAAACCCATTTTAGGTACCCAAGCTGTGCAATTTTATACCGGTTTCCTTCCTAATACTGCTGGGATCAACGACTTAGCCGCTATACCATCCGTCCTGAAGCTTTAATAAGAAAGCAAAATAAATGAACACAAACAGATTGAGCTATGTTGTAGCCCCAAGTTTTCTCCATTCTCAAAATATCAGCCTCCATAATTTTTTATCTACAGTGCTTTCCCTTTACTGGGTCAGCAGCGCAAAGTATGCTGACCACGACAACCGTAAAAAATCAACAGTAGTACTCCGTAGTGCTTATCAACTTGCTTGCACAATGGCAACCTGATCCAATTATGACACCGGCCACCCCACCTCATAAGTGCTTTACCATTAACCAGGGCACCGGTTCGATGTATCGCCGATAAAGCCTCCGACAGTTGACTTAAGGTTACTTCACCCCCACTTCCTAACGTCTGTCATAAGCCTAGACTTCTGACCTTACATCTTTTATTTCTTGGTTCAATTTTTTCATTCGCACGACGAATTTTAGGTCGCATAGTTTCTCTGTTTCCTATGGGTCATTAACCACCATAACTCCAAGCAGACACCCAAGCCGGACTACTAATTTTATAATGCAGATTTCGCGCCCAGGCTATACGCGCTATTGCCAATTCCGCCCTCGAAATCGCAACACCATATAAACTGTCTTCCCACTCCTGCTAGCCAGATGTGGCGCCCGAGTACTGGTCTGTTCAACCCAAACCACGTCGCTGATCCCCTCGCGTACTCCAACTCAAGTGAATCTTCAAGATTGGTCAAAAGCACAGTTACGATTGCTGCCAGAATGCCTTATGTGCCCTTTCATATTGCCCACACGTGAGATCAAAACTGCGACAACAAAAATTACAACTTAGGGTATATACTTTACTGGCATATTCAAAAATCTTTTGCTTCTTATACAAATGTTTCCTCCACCGCTCAGTCCAGTTTGCCGCCAGCAGCATAGGGATGCAATCGGCAGTCCTGAAAGTTCCATCTTAGCTCTCTGCAGAACGTTTCAAAAAATCTTGTTCTTCAGATTGTTCAGCAGACTTAGTAGTATTTCTCCGTCTTTTTCAGCATTTTACCGGCCATTTATTGCTATTAAATGCGAAATCCCTATTCTCCCCGCATAAAGTTCCTCTTGAATTTGACTAACTTCCACTCAGTTATCATGTCCCCAATAATCTGCATATTCTCAGCTCAACTTTTGTGTCCAACGCGTAATGCTCCTAACGTTTGCACCCTAGGCCATATCTCGACACCCGCCATTGAGCTTCCGTCAAGTATTGCGCCAACGACGTGCACATTCAGTGCACTTAAACACGAAATGGCTTGCGCTGCGCTGCTCACGAACAGTTCACGAAAACCCAATACAATCTTGCAAAGCAGTTTGTGCGGTTTTGAATTTTGTCTTGCGTAATTCTGCAGTGCGTATTTCTTTGCAGATACTAATCTCACCTCCCAAGTAATCCAGAGTAGCATATATTCCCACACCCCACCAATTTCCGTTATTCACGCTTCCTCTGCATCTTCCACGTAGCAATTTGATACTGCATTGCGCATGCCTCTCGCAAATCGATTAATATAAAACATTATTATTATAATCAGATCTTTCTTGTGACAAAGACAATTGTTTTAACGAAACTAGGCCGAGTATTCAAGAGGAAATAGTCAACCGGGTTCGAGTAAGCAGGTGAGTGGGGGTCAGGATGGGTGGGTCTTCTGATGAAATGTCCGCAAAGAGAAAGACTAGTTCCGGTAATACTCGGTATAGAGACAGGATCCTTTATGTTTTCAGAGTGGGCAAACAGCAGAAACCCAAGAGGTAAAGAACCATGGAAGAGAAGACCAATATAAGGATGGTATGTCGCCGTTACACTTGCATTTAGTAGAAACGGCGGAAACCGGGGCGGATTATTTTGAATTCCAATTAACGCTTCGGCGGGTTCTGCCGTTCATTTGTAGACTCCATTATTTGGTCGAATATAGCATCGTTTTTGTGGTGGGGTGTCGGCCCAGGGCAGAATGATGGTCCATCAGTGAGTAGTGAACCAGTGTAATGCAATCTATCGTCGCCGCATTAAGCCTCTGAGGTAGATCTCGTCATAGGCAACAACAGAATTAATATTTCTTGACCAACTGTTATGAGTTGCGGAGTAAAATGTAGCGGTGTTGAAATTTAACCAATTTAGTCGTTGCAGTGGTTGTGATAGGAAGTTTTGATGTGAGCTTTAAGATAAATGCATCGATGGGCGAAGAGTATTTACCAAAAAAAGGATGGTTGCTAGGGCGAAAATCGCCGTTATGGGGCGTGAAGCAGCCTGTGGGAGGGTTGTAAGGTGCTTGAGTGGGTAGTAATTTGTAAACATAAGGTGTGTATAGGCAATGAGAGTTGAGGAATGGTTGGTGAGTCATGGGTGGCCAGAAGACCATGAGGGGCGTGGGCAAAAACGAAACGGCGCGAGTCTCCCGAATGGACTGGGCAGCAAGATGGTACCCCGAGGTAAGGATAGCTTTGTAACAGAGAAATAAGTGAGCAAATCAACTGAGACATCTCTTCTTCAGTTCAAATGAGCGGGAAAAAATATTTAGGTTTTCTAATCTTATAGTGCTAAAAGTTAGCTTAGATCAGAGCTGGAAATCCGATAGTCCAGGCTTAAACAAAATATTGACCAGATAGTGTGGTACAGATCAAGACCAGAATTGACATTAAGAAAAATTAAACAAATTTTTCCAACCAAAATGATTACATTTTTTCCAAAATTTCCAGAATGACAATCTAGCAGAACAAACAAGAAATAAATAGGTGAGGCCGATGGAGTGCTGGCCACCCGACTTAAAAAACACCGTTTAACGGCGAACGCAGGAGGTTTAATCCACCAACCTATATACACCATCGCGTTGCTGCAGCCCAGCTGTACGCCTGATGTGCGCTGGCCAAAGCGGTGGATGCGGATAGGACCAGCCCTACTCTGATAACGCGGGTGTAGTCGAGAGGCGAAGGAAGCAATGCGAATACGGTGTACGTAGGGGAGGCGAGACAGGAATGGACATTCCCAGGTGAGCCGAAACTTGTGCAGCCAGAGTATAAGGTAACTATTTACATCCAAGCAGAAATGGACGCCCTGACAAGGTAAAACCTAGCGGCGGTCTGGCCTAGCTTCCAACTGCTAATTAATGGCGATCAATCCTGCCAGCGGCTCAGAAGAGGAAAGCACTAGAAATTATAGCGCAACCCAAAATACAGGGCTGGTTGCTGCTTTTGTCAGCAATTATTTTCGGTCGTGTATAAATAGGTGGATAGGCTGATCTAGCTTATGGATCGTCTATTTTCACGAGCAAAGGAAAATGAACCGGTATTTAGGGGGACGGACAATGAACAGCGGCGGTAGGCATAATTATGAAACGCGTTAGAAAAGACAGATGCTTTGGGGGCAAACTGAATTCACAGCATGGAAATCATGGATTACAGTGCGCCCTAGGGTAACATGTCCTTGAAGCACAAGCATTGGTCGGGACCAGCGATTGTGGTAGGTGGAAACTGTCACTAAGGGAGAAAAGAAACCAAGTAGGACTCTATATTAACGCAGGTTGCAGGAGGTCCAAAATGTCTAAAATGGACAAAGATATATTGATCGGGAGTGAGAGAAAAGTACTCCGAAATGCTGGCCTTGATTCGTCTGGAAGGGGACCGTTTGGGTTGTTCGGAGACAAAGGTAATTCCAACGAGCCAAAGCCATTTGCTTGGGGAATGACGATGACTGAGGGCAAGAAATGACGATAGTAGAAGTGGATATTCGGAGGCGATGGCCATGTGCGGATACCACACCGCTTTGACGACGGAGTTGGAACTCGTTGAGGAGCAGGAGGGAGGAAGGTGCATGTGATCACCCCTATACACAGCTTGAACGACGGAGTTTATGGATACGATGCTAGATTATTGAGCGATTGAAACCTATTCTGAAGACAGAAGATGGGTGCAGTACATCTGAGGTGGAACTGCATGTATACATGTGGCATGGTTCCCGTTCCAGTTAGATTACAGGAGTATACGGTCAGATGCCTGATCGTCCAGTTTCTTGCAGCGACAACTCCCTGGATCTGACGATGCTTCGGCAACTGGTCGGTGGACAAACCTATTCATTTCCTACAACGTGGGGGAAATAATTATTGAGATGCTTTCTTCTCGACTATCTCCTCAACCGCACAATTCACGCACTGTTCTTTCCAAACACAGTTACTCACGCGTTGCCTAATCTCCCTTTAAGTTTGCTTACTTATTTCACCTCGGCTACTTACTGCAGCAGCTTGTTCCAGCCATTCACCACTCGTATGGCAAAATATTTGCTCCTCAGACCGGTGGTTACACGTTCTCGCCGAATCTTTTTCCCGTTACCTCTAAGTGTGTTGTTCCCCCATTTATCAAATAGAGCTCCACAGTGGCCCCGTATCTCGACCACGCTCCTAATGAACTTGAGGGCCTGTATTAAGTGATCTCTTTCCCTACATCTTTCCAGGCTGTGCGAGCCGAGCGCCCTCAGCTTATGCTCTTATCCAGTGTGCCTCAAACGCACAAACCACCGTGCAAAAAACACTGAACTGGTTCCATTATTCTACTATTTCTTACCAAATACGGTTTCCATGCCTGGACACAGTATTCGGTCGGATAAGTACCTTGATCAACGACAGAAGAACACTAGCCCCTGGATCCCGCGGCGCTCTTAAGTTGATGTAGGGCACACCACGCCTCCTCGGCCGCCTTCTGATATTACAGGTTTAACATTCGCACCGAAACTCTCCGAATGGCTCGTACTTGCGGAGTTTGTTCAATCTCTCCTATTATGATCTACTGATATTTTTTCAAGTTCGACCGAAGATCCTAGCTCACCGACCACTGGTGCACCTTGTCCAGATCCCTCTGGGTAGACTTAGAGTTTGCTGTCCCTAATAGTTTGACGTCGTCAGGAAATATGATTTTTTCTAACGGATTTTCTAAGGCACTAGCAATGCCGATGAAATGTGTAAGGAAGAGCAGCGACTCTAAGGCGACCCATGAGACACCCCGCTGTGTGGCCATCATCTATCCAATAGGTACCCCTAAACTCTCGCAATGAAAGATCGGAATTCAGTTTGAAATTAGTATTTTGAGAGACGGGTGTGGGCTGCTTCGAATTTTTAATTGTGTTGGAAAGTGGAATGTGCGGCTAAACGAAAGCGAATTTCACCTCTTAACCAGTATCTCAGGAAGATTGACTGAAATTGAAGAATTGTCATTTGACTAGATTTAATGGACTAAAGACCTGAGGATAGCCATGAACACAGAAAACAAGCTGACAGAACCGTGCAAAGCTGCTGTCCGGAAAGCCAATGGTCTGTGGTATCCCGCAGTAAATCTGAAGTATTAATCCCTCTGCAGAAGACAGTAGTGAAGCGAAACTTGCAGTACTGCACATAGGCATGAGAGCCATCCCTTAAAAAGGACGTGGCCTGACTGGGTTGCCATCAACAGCTAGTAACCAAAATGGTTGACGAATACAGATGCAAGCTGTGCACCAGAAAGCTGAAAGGCGTAAAACTGTGCTCGATGGAAGAGCGTCAATTCATGAGTGAAGGGATCATGACGCTCGATATAACGAGGGATTTGACGGGGATATGTTCAGGCAACCTAACGATGATAGAACACGAAGAAATGGTGCAAAACTGTGGCGGGCTCCCTCTGAGTTAAATGTACATTCAGGCGTTTCTTGCAATAGTGATTGGATATCAAACAAGCTAGGACAAAAAAAGTAAGCGCGGAAGGTATCAGAACCTTTAAAAGATTACTAGATTGGACGAAGTACCAATTAATTCCGGTATTAAGTAGCTGGGATGAAGTGTACTGCAATGCAGACCGAGAGTCGTGAATGTCGGTGTGATACTATGAAATGATGGAATGCAAACACCCAAGGGCAAAGAGCGATCTATATTCCTTCATAGTTTTAGTGGACACGAGGCTTCTGTGGCACACCGAATCGGAAATGAAAAACAAAACTGGCAGAAGCGGTTGTTAAATCTGGCGCTTAATACCAAAGGAAATCTGGACGCCCCGTTGGCCGTTGAAGTTGCTGCTATCCTGTAAAACTGAACTGCGGTCGAAGCATTGTCTGATCTAACGTGCTTTGGATACATGAACCTGGTCGACCATGCATCTCACCGTAAAGCCTCTCAACCCATCTGGAATGGACATGAAACTAGAGTTCCTTCGTTGTGCGCCTACGGGGAACGGCTCTTGTCCCACAGTTTTGGTGCGTGACTTATTTGCGGTTTAGTAAGTTTTACCATTTTGGCCTTCTTATTTACTGATCCCACGCTCACCAGATCTCTTTGCCTATCTGATCATAGTTTTGTGGTTGTCTCAGGTTCTGAGATGGCTACTCGCTCTGAAAACCTCTCAAAATGCTCCAAAGTGATCGGCGTCTCAGATATCATTTACTGAGGAAGTCCTATAGAGTGTGTGGAACCAGTCGCCCTAACGCGAATCTCGTATTACGCTTGCTTGCCCTTAACCTGTGTGACCTCTTGTGCGTCACTGTTACTCGGCTCGTTACGATTGCAATACTTGCAACCCTGACACTCGACCGGTACAACGAAAAGACAGTCGGAGGTGGTGGAAGGCTGAGCATGTTTTTAACAGGACCGTGCGAGCAAAGTGTGCATAAGCCACACGCAAATGCGACGGTGCTTGGCGGTCAAAGTTTGGTTAAACAAGCTACCCAGAGGAACTAATCCATGTTCCTCTACAAGTGTCTTCGTGGCGGGAGTGCTCCTGCTAAAGTGCTAGGACGAAGGCCAACCACCGGCGCTCTTCGCAGATCATTAATAACCATTCTAGGGGAGTTGGATTCCAAGCCAGCCACGGGTGGCGTACGAGGCACACGGCTCTGTGTTCACCGGCGTTCATGGTGAAAGGGTGTACCAGGCACCCAGGATATCTAACCACATCCGAAGGGCGCATGAAATGAACAATCAGTCACCGGCCGCCAGTGAGTTATGTGGCCCTCAGATCGTCCTGCAGTCTTATGGGTCGAAGACTCTAGGTAGGGTCTCCTTACTCAATCTTATACTTCGGTTAGGACAACCAGGCAATATCAAGCCCCCACAGGACTCATGGATCCCGATGGACGCCCGGTGCTGTAGAGAGGGGAAGTAGAACTAGCGTGTGTAGTGATCTATACACATTGTTTCCTTTTCTTTCTCTTTTTTCGCCCATTGTTTTTTTCCTCCGCCATGTTTCCGATAGCACACTACCTGCATTCAGATTTGTGCAAAACATTCATAATTTCCTACCTTATAGATCTGACCATTTCCACCACTCTGGAGGAGCACTCACACATACACAAAGTAGTCTGAACTTGGTGTTAAGCCTTGTGGCACCTTCTGGAGACCGACTCATGAGGTTTTCGCTTTCACTCTACAGATCTGATTAGTTGTATTCCCTTGATATATCACGCTGGAACTGCCCGGTCGCTAGACCTAGCAACCTCTGCACTGTCTATGCTTCCCAAAACTCCCTACTCAGTAATTTTAAATATGTTTAGTTGCGAGTATGGTGGAACTTCTCACATCCAAAACGCTGGCTTGTCCGAGCGCTGTGGAGTTCTGTCTTGCTCTTTGACCATTGATCTTTGTTGAAAAGCAAAGGGGACCATCCAACATCATCATCATCATCATCGTTCAGCGTTAAACAGCAAGGCAAGCCTCACTGACCGCTGCCTTTCCTCAAAGTTACACGTTTATATAAAAAGTGAATTTCCAAGGGGAGCAGGGAGTGGACCTACACAGGGGAGAAAAAATAAGCTTGTGCCGCATAGATCACCAGGACTTTATTCTAACGGAATCTCTCCTCGTGTCTCCAA
>LUCM01004253.1:0-91973 GCA_008360955.1 Fasciolopsis buskii | reverse complement strand
ATGCAAAAATGGACAGCAGAGAGGCAGATTCTTGGTCATATTGTCCATCTTAAGGAGTGTTTGCACCCACACATTTAATTTCTCTGCTATTTCTGACGACGGCCTTCCTCCGGGGTGTTACAGCCTCTGGCGTAAACATCCGGTATGTAGCATTCATATAATCAATTATCCTTGATGAGTTTCCGATATCCAAGAGCTTCACAATATATTACCTCCAGATTACTTTGAGGACAATCTTGATCACGTCATTTCCTGCCGCCCTTCAGATACAATGTCTTACCCAATTCGCCTGAACGTCTCCACCTGGACGTATTCACCAGACTTCCCAATCCCAGATTACCCGCGAGTGTGCGCACTTTGCTTGTCTGTCTTCTTCGGCCCTTGTAACGTATTCCGCTCCATTAAGGTAACGCTCCCGACGATTTGGGTGTCTCTAAGCCATATCATCAATATGTCCGGCCGTTGTGGCTCCGTCCATGTGAATTGCTGCATGTTGTGCGCCAACAATGAGCACATTTATTGCACTTAAACACGAAATGGCTAATGGTCCGCTCCTTGAAAACAGTCCCAGGAACCTCTTTTTTGGTCTTCAAAATTGAGTTTTCCATTTTTTGCTTTTCACTGGCATATTTGCAATTCCCCTGTTGCTTTGCAGCATCTCATTTAACCTTCCAATTAACCTCTAAAAACTCATTATTGCTCCCACCATCTTATCCCATTCCACTTCTATCATCTACATTTCCTGTTCAACATCCTTGTAAAAATTTGATCTTGCCATGCGCATGCCTCTCGCAAATCCAGAAATATACAGTATTATTATTAATATTATTAAAACTGAAGGACTCGATCGACGACAACCGCATAAGCGTATTCATAAGACCCTCTTTCACTCTACCTTGGATCCCCTCGGATATGTTGCCCTCACAAAAGCTAAAGACTCCAACGGCCCACAGCAACAGTAGAATCAGATGCATCCAGCTTTCTCTACCTCTTCGAGCTATGCAGCAAACGGCTACATCTCGTGTCTCCTTTACATGCCTTCAACTATAAAGGTAGGGGAAGCCGTGTGGTAAGTTGTGACATCCTACGTCATCATGTGGATGACCCTGTCAGACACACCAACCACAATACTGAACCAGATAATTAGACCGCCAACCCAGTTCTCACCTTAAAATGGCAACTTTACAGAGCCACGGACAACCCAACGATGATCACTCTCAGTCCACCCAATACTGTTGTCACCCGACCTGCAGTTTCAATGGCAACCTTTGTCCGACCTAAGGAGGTTACCCCGCATGACTTCAATCACCACCTGCCCACAGCCGTGTTCAACGTACCTCTCAACCCTATGTGCATATCTTCCGTAGGGATGCCAAACGGAGTTGTCATAATTCCGCTCTGATTGTAAGAAATTCAATTGCGAGCCGTTTAGCTAAAGGTATTTGGATGCCAATAAAAAACCCAAAGACATTTGAAAATCATTCAAATTCTGTCTGTCATGGCATCTAACGCATCACAGATGGCCTCTGCATCCGCAGATGGCGTCAGTGACTGTCAAGAAAGAGGCCAGATTCATCAATCCACCGATACAGTGCCCAATAAGAACGTTTATATTCCTCAATTAGCGGATCCCAGAGGAGAAGCCAACGTTTGTCTCCTGTCAGACCAATATTTACTATCACAAACACCTTTCAAATGCCATAAATAACTGTCATCTCCATGGGCAGCTCAGTATAAACTGTGGTCCTCACTCTTCATACTTTATCCATCCAACCCATAGTGACAAGTGCCGCGATCTTCCAAGTGCGTGTAACCTTTGAAAATCCGCCGACCAATGATCTGCCTTCAACTATGAGTCCTCAGCTGTTTCCGTTAGCTCATGACACTCTTTATCCACAATGTTTACAATTTCCGCCCTAAGACCAATGAACTACCTGCCACCGGCATATTTCACCAATGTCTCCTTTGATAACCGGCCAACGTAACTAATCTTTGCCGTTCAGAAACATACTTTTTCCTGAATATTGCCGCTCACGAACTAGTCCCTTCCAGGGGTTGTACCGTCGTTGTGCGTGCTGCAGCGGCTCTTCCACTATTACAGTTTTCCGCCTATATGGGAACCGTTTTTTCTTGAACGAGTCTTGGGTCCTCCACTGGAGTCTCGCCTGGGCGGCCACAACTGAATAATTCTAGGAGCGCAGTTTGCCATGTAATTATATAGTGTAAATAGCCTACACCTTTGTCAAATGCCAGCAACCAAAGACCACTGGATTCCACTTTAACCGTAAACCCTCCACTGAATTCAACAATGAACCATCGATCCTCGTTAATTTCAGTCTCACTCGTTTTAATTTGCCACTGGTTAGCGCTCGCTTACCTGTGAGCAACATATTTTTACTGCGCTCCTAGCGATGCATAACTCACTCCCACTGTCAAATCAGAGATCTCGAGATAAACCGTCTTCAATATCATAACAGCCTGGCCTCTTATCCAAATTTATTCACTGACGGAGTTACTTCCATTCAGAATTTTATGTCGCCTACCCCACAATCATTCAAAAATGGCCCTTAAACACTTGCCAGGATTTTGCAACAATATACAAAATCAAACAATTTCAAATGGTCCCTACGATGTTCCTTCCGAGTCCAGTCGCGCAAACTTAAATCAGCCCCATCCTTCTTGCTGTAATTCCGCTCTTCAGGCCAAAATTCCCTCCGCCAGCCTCAATATTGAACTGCTCGTCCTGATTGCACTTCCACATTTTCTCTTATTTTATTTAACACGCGACTACTCCCAAATAATAATGGCACCCTGAAGTGTTTTTGCACAGAAATAATCCTACGATATCAGCATTGCAGCGCGGATGAAAAATACGCAGCCATGAACCAAAGTATTTGACTAGTTACAGCCCATTTTAAACGCACTGAACTAACCAACATGGATGCGATTGCCTCACGTTAAGCGTGAGTTCTAAGTTTTTTTATCCATCATCCTGTGCTAGATACTATGCTCGAAAATTCTGTGACCCATTACTGTCCTCAAGCATAAATCCTCAGTGTTTAATGGGTGCGTTCCCTGAACTCCCTCATCCAGCAATTTTGAGCTCCCTAACTCCCCATGGCATTTGAGTGCATAGCACCCACCCTCGGGGAAGCGAAACTTAATGGGGGACTTAAACGCTCCTAAGGTTTGGATTTCCACCAAGGCTGCCCCTCCACGACTGTTGAACGTCGCTCGTGAAGTTTACGCAAAGAGAATCATACAGCATTTTTCCAACTCCAGTAGAGGTAGTGACATCCTCAACCTAGTATTCCCCCAGGGCTTCCCTAATATTGACACCTCACCGGATGACTTTACGCGTATTGTTTACGAGGTGGTCTTCTGCCTTCTTCATGTTCGTCCTAGACCAAAAACATCTAAAACTACTACCGAACCCATGAACATCTTTTACGAATAAACAAACTGGACTTGTCCGACTGCCAATGTTTGGAGATATGGCTGGGCTGATATCTATCACTCTTCCTGTGCGTGCTCAACTCTTTTATTCTCGGATCCTGGTAGTCCTTGGAATCCTATGGCCCGTAAGGAAAGCAGTCCTGACTGAGCGACCTCGACCCAAACTTTTTCGATGTTGGACGTACTTTTCTCAGGAGATGGACTTTTCGAGGGGAAATTTACCTTTTCGCTACTAAGAAACTTTCTCAGTTGCAGAAATGTGAAACTAATTTCGTTTTTGCTCACGTAGATTGTAACCATGTATCTAGCGTACCCCTGTATTTTGCTGAAAAATACGCAAAAATATCTGACTTCAGCTATTCCGTCTTCTTCTACGTCCCGAACTTAAACAGTTGGTCCCCACAACTTGCTAACAGGAAAAACACTCTATCAGTAAAAGCTTTGGCAAAATTTTGTAGCATTTATAATATTTTGTAGCAATTACACGCTTTTTCGACGCTCCGAAGCAGTGAGATGATTTCTTGCTGTATAGAGAACTCTGCCAGCTAAGACGTACGATGGGCATCCTTCACGTTTAGCTGGAGTTTTGTCATGCCGCCTCCATGTGTAAGTCCATTTGGGCTTAGACCGAACAAGCTACGGTTAAGGGCCATGAATCCAATCCCGTGTTTTGTGCACTAATTCCACGCAGGACAATATCGATAAGGAACCTGCCTTCTAAAATCGCAATTGTTTTTATCTAATCCGATCACCGTTCTATTTTCCCGGATTTCAAACGGTTTCTGAACAAATCTGACAAACGTGCCACCAAGCTTGGAGTTTTAGTCGAATTCGCTTTCCTACTTGCTTATTTCAACATTCCCTTTAGTTCCTGATGTTACTTTGCGCTGCGTTTGGTAAACGTTTGAAATCGCCCTAGCGCTTGCTTCTCCCAAACCAGGAACTATGGATGTTGCTACTTCCATATGTATTGGATAAGTTTGCATATTTCTGTAAATTTTGTCCCGGGTTTGGCGGTGAAATTCTATATGAGTTATTCGAAGTTATATCAGAAGACGAGCTTGGTTATTTACCGCAGTATTTGAGGAAACTCTTTGGACAGACCAAAGTTTATTTACCGCAAGTTGCTGGCAACCGTTTCCTGGATGGTCAGGACAACATTGTTCATCACAGTTTCTTTGAGGACGGAGTCCGACGGGTCATCGATATAAGTCAGGAATAGGAGTTTTCCAAACACCAATCCATCCAGAATATTAAATTGGGTTGAAGTGACCCCAAAGATGAGCCATCAACCTGTACGCAGAACGGAAGATTAATCAGGAAGCCCCGTATTACAGAATTTCGACATTCGAACAGCCCTTGCGGGCTGAGCTTGGAGAGAAATAGAAAGCTGGAAACTTTGAGGAGCGCATTAGCAATTTTGGAGAAGACTGAGTGAGGTATCGTGCTATAATAGAAAGTCAGCCTTAAAATCCCATAAATTAGAGCTTGGTGGCAAGACGGTAGGTGCTTCGCAGAGATTTAGCTGAGTTAACGACGTTGGCCGATTATCAAGCAAATTGGAAAGAAATTTGCTTAGCTGCAAGGAGTCTGAAAATCCATTTTGGGAACACTATTTACGCCAGATGGTATGTGACTGTAAATGCATATCGGTTGCAAGTTTTGGAACTGGGCAGTCGTATTGGAAAAAAAAAATTTAGACAACAGCACTGAGGTGCGTAACTGTTTCTCACTATTCTTCGGGAAACTAAAAAAGCTTCGCAGTTTTAGCGGACTAGTCCAAAATTGTTCCTATAATAAGAGGGATTTCCTGGAATAACGGTTGGTATGAGAAAGAGGAGAGTAGATGATCAAACCAAGGAGACAACGATGGTGCCCAAGGAAGCTTCTGGCATACTGCTAGAGTCAGGCCAACGGGGGATGCCTTCAGATTTCATCCACGATAGTGATGTCAGGGATTTTGGTTCATGACCCAGGGACTTAGGTTAAGTGAATCGATCCTTGTTCCCTTGAATTGAGACTTCACTTTAAGGCCCCTGGAATCAATCTCGAATCTCTGGTTTACACAGTTTCTGCTTTTTTCTGAGGGCAACCTGATCTTCCGATAAGAGACAGCGCTAGGCTTCTACTTCCAGCTAGCTCGAAAAGCAGCATAGAAGCCGGGATAGCCATCATTTTCCTGGTGGATTCTGCATGCCAGAATACAATGGGCTGTTGCTGTTTCCCTTTCCAATTTCCGACTGAGAGTTTCTATGCCCGCCTCTGGAGTCAAGTCAACCGAAGCTTCTTGCATACGAAGGCTCAACCTCTGAAACGGTTTGAAGAAGAGTACTTCCCCCAGTCTGGCTGAATGGTGACCTTTTTCTATATTCAGAAGGAGTTACGGCTTGATCGCTTGTTTCACATGCTGTGAGAATTGCGATAATATTTATGGGGTATTTTTTATCTCTAACCGGGTGGGAAAGAGGACCTAGTCAGCTCACACAAAAGTCCATTGTGCAGGGAAGCACTCGGGCTTAAGGCTTTTAGATGATGAAGTTCATGAGAGATCCACTGATAAGAAGGCCAGTGCGACAAGTATGCACCGGGAAAAATGAGATCAGCAGAGAAAACTACTTGGTAAACGGAGTGAGTATGTCAGAGAAATGTTTTCTTTTTGGAAGCATCTGAGTAATTTTTAAAGCACCGGACGAGCGATAGACAAGGTCTGAAAAAATGATGTGATTTTCAGACAGAAGCGTTTTGGCCTATACAGCCTATCATTTGAAAGTGGTCATTTGCGAATTTATGGGCTGCAAAGGGGACGTCATTGACGCGAGGCACGGCCCTAGCAACTATTTTCCCAGTAATGCCATCACAGGTTGTACTCTTGCAATTCTGCTTTACTTTTGAGGCGCTATTTCGTTATGCAGGTGTAAATATCAGCTACCCGATTGGGATTCGCAATTATTGCCAGGAAACTAGACCAAAGAGTCTCCTTGTGGAAGGAAGGAAAATTGGTTTGAAGGCATTCCAGAAATTTCTTTCTGCATAGAAATGTTGGTCGATTTTATTGGTTCGTGGCAAGAGTGAAACCGATTTTTCTGCAATAGTTCTGGGATTGGGAAAACCGATAGCCACACTGTGGCTGTTGCTTGTGTGACCGGTTCTGCTGATGGATCTATGTCCTGACGGAATAATGGATAGTGTATATTTCTCGACATCCAAGAGGCATTTACAACGCAAGGTCGAATTTGTACAAGGTTGGCACAGCAAAGGCAAGGAAAACAAAACCCATACATGGAGATCCAATGTGTCTCTGCCCTCATGATCAAAACATGCAACTTGATAGACTAGGCCCGAGTTTCCGAGGTTTTAAATCAAAGCTGGTTAATCCTTCGCCAGGACCTTCTGGCGCTGCAAGTCACTCCATTTTTAAATGCATCAAAGGTTCGTATTGCATGCTCAAAATTTAGCCGGAAAGCAATAGCGGACGTTGTCATGTAGCCGGGTTCTTCGAAAATCAAGAGGATTATGTAGTAAAGATTAATATAATTGTAGATGTCATAATGGAATGAAGGTTAGTCAAAACCACACTGGACATCATACGAGGTAGATGGAGCTTGGCGATTAACATTTAATAATCGACATAATGCGGAATCTGAGGCAGCGGGACATATTGAAGGTTGCCTCAAACTATTTAAGGATCGAAACTATGTGAAGAATTTTTGGACGGAGAGGCAACGAAACTCACAAAAATGGGCATTAGACCCATGTGGCTTGGAGCGGAATGTGATGAGTGAGGGGAAGAGAATGAATTCGTTCAAGAATTGCCCTTGATACTTGAATAAACTTGCCATGAATGATATCGGAGTTCTTGGTGATCTGTGGCCTTAAGGGTCTGGATGTTGAGGGATTGCACAACATTCCAGTAGCGTTGGTAGCAGTGCTTTGAAAAGCCGTAATGTTCCATCAGAGATGGGGTGCCCAGGGCGGTCGTTGGCGTGGCTTGATTTGTCTTGGGTTTGCCCGGGACGGTACTCGAGCGGCAAATCAGGATAGTAGCTTCGTATCAGGGATATGAAACCAGCTCATGGGATGGGGTGGAGAATTGGGCGAGAGTGCGCGTTGTTTCTGTAGTCATTGGCGATCCTGGCGAAGAGCCAAAAAACGAACATTTTGGACTTTGGTCCACTTAGTGCTAAGGTGAGTAAGCAAAAAAAGGAAATAGCGGTAACAGTCGGTTTCTTACGAATATTACAGGGTCCAGACGGCTGTCCTGAAACGCACAGGAGGGAGTGTTTCATTGAAGGCACGTGTGTAGCAAACCTTCTGACGGCTTATTATCTACAAGGTATGTGGATCAGTTGGTCTCACGCTGCATGGTTCTTATTCGCAGCGTGTTTTTCTTTCATCTTTGATATTTTCGCAGATTCAGACTGCAGTGGTCCAATTGGTCGGCTGGCACCAGGGCTAGGAATTAAAATCACTATTTGTTTTGTTTGTGCAATTTGTCTGACCCCCGGGCCTGCTGCACATGCAACCGGGAATTAGTTATAACTGGTAGTATATGAACTATCGCCATTTTTCCTAACAGCGGATCGGTTGAGCCCATATAGATGCTTTCCATAGTTTTTCCGTCTGACCTTAACTTTCCGCGTTACATATATTTTTTGCAGTTGCCGGAAGTGGTCAGTTTTCCTACGTTCGGAGATGCTGAATTAAACGTGCCGCGGTCGTTTCGGTTTTCGCATGTAGGGACTAAAGACGACCAAATTGGGGATGAGCAAGAATACGAGGGATGGTGGCTGAAGCCGTGAAACTCAGACCTGTATATATTGCTCTTTCAGCGTTAACGACGTATCTTGCTCTCATTAACGATTGCTGCTTGAAAATATCCATTGTGGGCCGGTTTGTTGCGTAAGAGAATCAGATCAACTGTGTGGAGTGGGCCGATTTTTTAGGCTGGGCACCTGAGGGCAAAGTGCCCGCCAGATTCTATTAGGCGGGTGAATGATGATAGAGATGCCTGGATAGGACGGATAAATGGAACTTCGAATATGCCTTCTGATGAAATGTCTGCGAGGGAATAAAGTAGTTCCGGTAAAGCCCTGCATACAGACAGGGTATTTTATGTTGTCAGAATACGTGAAAGGCAGAGAAATCCCTAAGGAAAAGATTCAGGGGTGAAAATATTGTCATAATTATGGTAATTATGTTTATTTTTCGATTTGCGAGAACCATGTGTAAGGTCAAATCAAATTTGTACAAAGGTGATGCAAGGGAAACACGAATGACAGAAATCAAATTGGATAAGCGGATGAGCGCAACCTTTAGTTATTCGGAAAAAAAAGAAATGAAATCAGATGCTGCAAAGCAATGCCAAAACACAGGTATGCCAGTCAGAAATGAAAACCAGAAGATTAGCTTCACAGGAATGTTTAAAAGCAGTAAACCACGAGTCATTTCGTGTTTAAGTGCACTAAATATGCGTACTGCTGGCGCAAAACATGACCGAAGCTCAACAGCGGATGTCGAGGTATGGTGGGTCTTCTCAAACGATAAAAGCGTTACGTACTAGACTGAAAGGTTGGGCTGAGGAGATCAGAACTAATCGCAATACGATAGGTGATTTGAGGTAGTGATAATGAGGCAGAACGTCATACAAAGTGGATAAGACAGTCGCATTTGAAGACCGAAAAAACGTTGAAGATGGAGGCAAATTGTCAAGATTTTCTTGAAATATCGGAAGGATACTTTTTGAAGCTTTGGACATCCAACCCACAAGACTGCTAATTGCATTTACATGCGTTTGGCGGTTAACTGGACTGAGATATACGTCAGATAGGAGAAATTTTGTCCAAAACCACTTCTTAAATACACCAGTCAAGAATGTTCTTTACGCTGTCATTTTTATTGTCGCAGCTTTTGATCTTAGTCGGCAGTGCAGGTGGGGAATATGGGGTGCGCGAGCCGTTCCTGCGGCGGCATTAACGGTGATTTTGCCCAATCGCAATGATTTCAGTTGGGGTGCCCAAGGCAATCAGCGGCGTAGTTTTGTTGTGACGGAACAGTACACGAGCACCAGTTCGGGCCAGCAAATTCCTAGAAGGAATAATAGGATAGCGGATTTCGAATCGCCATTACCAGAACGGAACCGATAACAGCGCCGGATCTAAAACACAAATAGCATAAGCCTTCTGATTTGAATTCCAGTTTGGGTTTATGATGTTTATTGAACCGTGGCGCTTCTATTCCGGAATATTTGTTAACTAGAACTAAGCCATGCTCGCAGTTTCGGGGGCAGCTGTAGGTTTGGGGCTGCCAAGAACGGCCTATTCAGCTCCATCAAGCCAGTAAACAGGATGAGATGATATGAGAGGCCAGGAGTACATAGACTGGGGGTGTTTAAAATCACGAAATGTGATGGGTACACTGATCCATTAAATACGATGTTGACATTTTGATCAGCCTACATTGTGAGCGACTCAGTGGTTAGTCACCTAAATCATTGGTAATGATGGTGCACTCGCTACAGAGGAGGTCAATGAATGCATTAGCTTGGAGGTGCAAAAAAGAGGATACAAGAGATGACGCTGAATTTCAAGAACTCCAGGTGATGAGCGCAGTGACGAACCGTTCATGAAATAGATTTCTAAGCCATGTTCGTGGGCCTCAATCAATCCAACGTTGGCTTGTCTCAAGTTAATTAAGAGCGGGGCATCCAGTAACTTTGCCGGTTGGGCTTTTGGCCGGGATAAGCTTGGACAAGATTGCGGGAAACTAGGGATTTCGTTCCGCAGTCTAGAGTACGCAAATGTGAAGAATTTTGCCTAGGTCGATAGTCGGGTCAGGGGTATCCTTAATGAGTAGTACTTACTACGATGTGCATGGGGGGGAACCCCCAGCGTCTGGTATCCCGTTTTGGTAGAGTGGACATTATTACGGCAAAGATTAAAGAGAATTGCAAGGTTAACTTTGAATCCACTAAGCCATAATGGTTCAAGTCTAAGGAACTCGCATCTGGCCCTGTAGTTGAAGCCAGATTAAGGACCCAAGAGATCTTTAGTAAACACCTGCTGCACATTCTGGATTGCACTTCAATAAGCCATACGCATATGCTTGAAGATGATCAGGCAGTACTCGAGGTGGGACCTAGCGTGGGACTACAAGTTGATGATTCTAAAATCTTGAGTTACCGAGTGCTCTTAACATCTTTGTAGTGGTTCTTTCAGCTTCGGAGGTTTGGTGGTGGGCTCTCTTATGGAAGTTAACAGAGCAGGATTATTGCAGCTTTAAATCCTTAAACGTGTATGACACAGAAGTAGTCATGCCATTTATGGAGATGGAGCCCGGAGAACATGGTATTTTTCTTATTAGAAAATTCTCGTCAGCAGATAACTTCATAAGCCACATGGAACGCCAGCCATGAGGAGATTGTAGATTTTCATCGATAATTTCAAGCGTGCGGTTAAACGAGTCAGCTTCAAAAATGCAGACCATTTTGATGTCGACGACAAGCAACAATGGCGAGCCATGACGAACGACTTTAAAATATCATTATTGCATAGCATGAATCAAAGAGAACCAAGGAAGCCCTTCTGAATAGCCCATATGGTGATAGCCCATGGCTGGGAAAACAATCGCGGATATTGATTACCTGAAAAAGCTTGGAAAGGTAGGATGATAACCCAGATGGCAGTGAATTTTTTATTCTATAAATTTTAATTTCGGCCTGGATTAGGCAGTGGGAAACGCGGTCAAAAGCTTTCGACATGTCTAAAATGATTATGAGCGTTAACCGCTGGGAATAAGCACTCTGAGTTACTAGGTTCAAGAAGTCAAATGACAGATAAGGCAAGTTCGGCCCCTTTGGGAGGGGTTGGTAAGATTGTAAATAGCAAGAAAGTTTACCAACTGTTCTTCAACAAATTTTCCATTAGCCTGCATAGAACTAGACTGTGATTGATAGGGTTACATATTCTGGGCCATGCATAGAAAACCTTGTAAGCTGAATCAATAACGAAGGTCTTCTACTGTGACGGCAGATTAGCAGGAGACATGGGGAGCAAGAATCTGTTTAGAAGAAGCAGAGGAAGATCTGAACCAGCAGTGCGAAGTGTGACTAGTAATTGCCAACAGAACCTGTGGGATGGCTTGGAAATTTTCCGGATTTATCTCGGGTTATACCCGCCATGGAATCCACCATCCTTCTGTTATCGCGAACCATAATATTATGTACCGTTGTTGGCTGAGATCCAAGTCTTGGAGACTTTACTGTAAAAACTGCTAAAATCTTAAGCCAACTTCGTACACCCGAGCCTCTGAGAGATAGGAATCGTATATACGAATAAAGATCGCTAAAGTCAATAATCTGCGGACTTTGTTTTCGAGGGCGACGTTAGACGATGACAAGCGACGCAACTGTTGGGGCAATGAATTGCACACGGAAGAATATTTAACAATAAAATGGTTCCTCTGGTGCTCGTTCTTGCTATGTCAGTTGTGACGATAAGTTTAGTGTCTCGAAGATAATGAGAAAATTGATTTCTGAACTGGGGGCTGAAGTGCAACTGTCACAACTGACGAGACTATTAAAGAATATTAGGTTTGTTTTCGCACGCCAAAGCCACAGAGGTTCAAGATTCAGCACTGTACATCGTTCCCTGTAAATAGGATTTGGCGAAACACACACTGACCGTTTTCGATTGCAAGTCTGTCACGCCGCCTCGCCCTGGAGCTGTTTGGAGAATAAAATTTTATAGTAAATGTGACTTGTGTTTTGAAGAGGTTCAATTTATTCTCGTTCAGCCTAAAGGTCCTATGCAGCAAGGGAACTATTTTTTGGCTTTCGCAATCTGAGTAAATGCCTGCTGCTAAAAGTTGAAGCTGCAGGAGTAGTTTAGACCCACTTATCAAACCCTTTTGCTGTTGAGGCTGATTGGACTTCTGATTTTAAGCGTCCCTGTAGATAAGCTGCACTTGCAGCACAGAAAGCAGCTTTTTTCGGCAGAGGACTTCATTGTCTATTCGTCTACCCAAGTGTTGAGGGATGTCATGCTCTGGGTTACTTCGGCGACAACAGGACATAGAACCTCAGGCCAGAAGGTACAAACCGTTTTGGTGTCATAGGTCAACAGGAAAGGAACACGGTTTCGGACAACGTTGAAGGTACCATTTGCGTGAAAGAGAAAAAAGCAGTTGTCACAGCACACCGCCTTGGATTACGCCACTAGTTATTGGCCTGGGCTGGGTGTAAAACCATTCAGTTGCACTACTTGATTTCTAAATGAAAGATACGGCGTGAACCACGTGAATACAGGGTCGATGATCCCATAGGGTTTAATCTTATTTATTGGCCTACGGTGTTATACTCAGTTAAAACCTTTTGTAATATCCAAATAGTCCACTTTCACCGACTTTCCAGTGTTGGTAGCGGTTCTGATTGTATCTAGGCCATCGGTCATAAACGTAGCGCAACATTTGTCTTGAAGAAACCTGTGTTGACTAGTGTCCACAGGTTGATGGTCCTTAAGATATATGGTAAGCTGCTTTTCGATCAAGAGCTGCATGATTCTAGAGGCAATCGGGTTATGGTTGATCGGCCTATATCTGGCTGGATTAAGTTTTGTGCCTTTCTTATGCATGGGGATTATGACAGATCTTTTCCATCTGGAGTGCAAAGTACCGCGTTGGACGGAGGGGTCAAATATGTTTTCCAGCGGTATTGAAATATCTTCCCTACCTACTGTGAAGATGGCTGAGCGTACCAAGTATGGTTCAAGGTGAAAGCTGACCTTTGTTTTTTCCACCAACGGATCTATCTCTTTCAGTGAGAAAGAAACTGTTAAAAATGTTACCGAGTTGAGACGTAGTAGACACGGGGTTATAAGAAAACTATCAGTTGATTGGGATGAGGTGAAGAATCTTCCGAGTGCCTCAGCCATTTATTGAGGTTTGTCGAGTAAATGTTATTGCATGTGAGGTGGCGGATAGAAATAGCCCAGAACCCGGCTTGGTTGGCTCTTGATTTAATCAGTTGCGCCACAGCTGCTTGTGGGTTGGGATGATTTAGAGCACGTAGTTTCGTATTTTACTGCGGGAGTCCATTATTTTTTCTAATTGTTTCGTCAGGCGCCTGAGTGGCAGAAACAAAGAAAAGTCCCTGGTTCTTGGAAAGATTTTCTGAAGTTTTGCGACTTTGCGGCCTAGTCGGTCATGGTTGTTCTTTCTGTGGGCATCGGGTAATTCCGTGTAGGAGTATGCTACCCAGGCATTCGTGTAGATGTGAATAAAGCTATTCATCCCTCATTTCCACCCCCCCTGATAGAAAGAATGAACCTTAATTGCAACTGCACAGCACAGTTGGCAGGCTACCACAGTTTGCTATGAAACAGGGCCCAGCGATTGGAGATGGGATGCTGATATGGAAAGGTAATAAGAATGTGCATTTGACAGGCAAGTGATCGCATCCAGCGAAACTACTTTCAATGGACCAGCGGCCCTGGGTTAACCGAGTCGTAAAATTTAGTTCTAGGATACTTCTATTTATTTTTGGGTCGGCCATGTGTTTTATCCATCCAACTTGCTTAAAAAGGGAGCGAACTGTCAGTATTGAAGAATGTCGACACGGCTTTGAGACTTGGTAAGGTGAAAGGGTAGTTAATTGCGACAATTGGGAGTAGGAAGTTGTTCCGACAGGGGCCTGTTGGGTTATACACGCATCACATCAGGAGGTTTTCTCCGCCAATATCGGCCCTAGGCCACAAGCCATCTTAAATGCAATTTTACTGGGGGTCTTGGCAAAATGAGTCTGGTGTTGAATCGCGGATATACACAAGACGGCCGCCCTCACGCTGAGATGAGCGACATTTTCTGAATGATTTAACTCCAAGACAGGCAATCGCATCATCCGGAGTAGCGTCATTTGGCCAAGTCTCGATGATTGGTAAGAAGTCGTAATTTAAGGAGGGTGCTAACAGAGAATAAAAGATTGCATTTTGCCCAATAGAGAACGAGCGTTTAGTAAAAACAACGACAACTGGGGAAGGTCATTTTGACTTTCAGACAATCTTTCCGACTGGTTCTGCTTCGCATTTATACTCTCCTATTTACAATGGCGGTGTTTTGTTGGACTGATGAGGTGTCCACCCTGGGCAGAACTGTGTTACACCGGTAAATAGTAGACCAGGGTAATATAAACCAGCGACGTCACATTCAGCCACAGAGGGAGTTGTCGCCATGAGCAACAGTGGCGGTAATAATTTTTCTGGTTGTCTGTGATGGGTAGAGGAAAACAATGCAGTTTTGATAAAATGTATACGACTCAGTCGTTTCAGTGTTTTAAATAAGAAGTTTTGGTGAGGTCCATAAGATTACTTTACTGGTGGGCGGACGGTAGTTCCTGCGAAGATGGTCGGGATGGAAAACGTCGTTGGTACTAAGAGCCAAGCGGCCTGTGAGGGGGTTGGTATGCGTAGGATCCAGTCGTAATGTGTAGGGATAAAGCGTGTATGGGCATCCAGAGTTAAGGAATTATTAGTGAGCCATGGGTGGCTGGTAGCCCATGGGAAGTTGTGGTATGACAGCCACATGAGCTGGGTAAGAGAGCCTGTTGGAAGGAATAATTAGCTTTGTTCCACTTCCCCTCCAACGCCTAGTGAATGGAAATGACTGGTCCACGTAGGCCGTGAGAATATTGGTATAGCGGTAGTCGGCGGTTACGAGGGGGCATTGGGTAAGAATACCCGAGGTGGACCGCTAGAAGCCGGTGGAGAGCTATTAAAATACCCTATGGATGGAATGAATGCTGGTGGGCTTCTGAAGATGGAGCTTGGGATTGGTGGTGTTGGCCACGGATTGGTAGTTAGTGTAGTAACAGGCGAAGGTGGGCATAGAAGTAATGGGTATTAAAGCACTTGCCTGATGGGTTCCAGAGCTACTCGGACTGGGATTGGGTTTACGAGGGCGGATAGTGATCCTACTCTCTCACTCTCTCTCGCAGAAAGAGCCCAAAGTGAATAACAGAGTCTTAAAGGCCCCATGGGGGCCCTCATATTAGTATTCGGGCAGTGGCTTGGGGTTCCTCTTAAAGAAAAAAATGCCGTGGTTTGTTTAAGGGGATAGGCTCGGGTGTAGTACCGAGGCAAGTCGGGTTTGGATAGACGTGATTGGTGCGGAGCTCAAGGGATTTGGAGAGGTGAAACTGTTCAACTTTCAGGTAACAAGAATTTTGCTCTGGATATTGAGGCTAGAGATGATGACAGTGCAAGAGGAGGCTGCCTGCGTCACACTTTCGAGGAGCCGGCTGGTATATTGGAGCCAATAATGGAGGAATGGATTAAGTTGACAGATCCTCGGTTGGAGTTATCTTGGAGTAACACCAGATGAAGTCTTTTACTCAGGTTTTGTATGCGAGAGGGTGGAATGTTCAAGTCTAGATCCACCGGTGACCAAGCTGCAGGGGTCTCCGGCAGAGATGCTGTATAATCTCTTATGCGACTCAATATTGATGGAGTCGGAGGGTTTTTGGCTGTGGATGTACGGGCAACAGAATTTATTTTCGAACCTAAGGGATCCTTTCTTTGCAGGAGAGTTTTGTTGGCAAGTATTTTAGTCTATGTTAATGCAGTGATTTGGCAACAATTCGACAACTGCTGATAAACTGCTTAGCCGTATACTCGTCTGAAAGTTGAAAAGGTTGAGGCAGTCGGAGCGTCGCTACTTTTCCTTAATCTATTGCAATTGCACTCGTGATGAGCCGTTCTACAGGCGTTAGGAATGCGTGACATCACCATTAAAAGTGACAACGTTTTCATCTGGTGCTGTAGGTTCTTCAGCTTTGATGGTGATCGAGCCCAAAAAGCAACATAATAATATTGAACACTAAGAGGCAAAAGAATTCGGAGGTCCCAAGGCACTAAACACTGGGGATAGACAATAAAGTCTCTTCCAGTACCTGAAATATCTTCTGGAGGTTTGTTATCATCTGCTCAAAGTCGGCAGTTTTGTTGTGTGTCTTTTGGCGTGGGTCCACGAATACTACAATATATAGAGTACTCACACCTGGGTGTGACATATCATTACCGTTTGTTTTCAAGCGCGGAGTGGTCCGTTCTCCTGCGTGAACCACTGGACGACTGGTGCAGAAAACTTTATTCGAAGACATTTGCGTCTTGTATTGTTACAATGCTTAAATTTAATTTAGGTCAGAAGTGGAAATCTGAAAATCTAAGCTTAGACAAAATGATGGCAACATGGTCAAGTACAGAGCAGGTCGAAAACTGATATTCAAAAAAAGTAAGCCCATTTTTCCAGGAGAGGTTTCCACTTCTTCTAAAAATGCTAGAATGGCAATCCAGTAGACTACAAAACCAAGATGTCAACCCACGCTAGTTGCGGTGTACCGAAGGTTATTCAAGAGCTTATTATAAGGAGCTCAAATGCCGCTTTGCATGCTCATTATTACGAACCCGGGAGGGCTATTAGCGATTCAAATTCTTCCGATTGATCAAGTTGGCTATCGACTTCTAGAGTTTTGGGAGGTTTTAAAGTTCTTTTCGCGGCTTTAGTCTATTGTTAGTTTTTGGCTGCAGCTAACGTCGCTCATATAACAAGGACCCCTAAACCACCTCCTTAAAACCAACCTTGTGGATACTTTAGTGCGGGTTGAAAAAAACAGACCTGCGGGAAGGCCATCCAAATAAGAATTCTGACCCTTTGCAGAGATTGTTTGCAGAGCTCCGGCTGGTGTAAGTAATTATCATGATCCCTATCGATCGAAGTCAAGTAACGGTTTGGGACGGACTTAGGTGCTTTTGGGTCATTTGCTGGTGGTGTATATTTTTGCTGAGGTTTCCACAACCAAAATCTTCGGGAATCTTACATTTGTGTTAAGCAGCACTGGCTGTCACCGTCACCGACTGTCAAATCCCAATAACAGCCCAGATGAGATTAGTTAGATACGTTTTATTCTCCTGAGGAAAGACATGACAGAATATAGTTTTCAGAGGTGTCAGAACTGGTCTTCATTCACTATAGGCACCCGGATGACTAACTGCCTTGTTTTTCTCTGTAACTTATAATCCTGTGACGATAAATTTGGAATTTTTCAAGTTGATTCGCTGTTTGGAACAACTGAGGAGTTGTAGATTGAATTAGCACAATGTTCTATGGTCCATGGGATAGAAACTCCATAAAATACTATTGACTGGGAAGTTCGGTGAAGAAGATAAACGCCAATTTTAAACTGTGCATATCCATCCCTTTCGAAAGTAACAATAATAATGGTAATAAGAATGGCTTATTTCATGGCAACCGCTGTGAATGACGCGGTTTACAATTGCACCGAGACGGGAAACCACACATCCTCAAGAAGTGGAAGAATCGACGGCTGTGAATATAATGTTTATGACTATACAAATAGCTGATTACCCTAAGCGATAACGAACGGTTGAGCGAAAAGTTTGAATCTACTTTTGCAGCCAGCTTTAGACTGAATGCTGCGGGCCAGCAGAAATGCATCGGACATGGATACCAATTGGATGAAATTGAGAGGAGGTAAAGCATAACGAAAAGGAACATGGCCAGACAAATTTAAGGCCTTATGCGGAATAGATTATAATGAAGGCCCCCTTAGTTCAAGAAAGCACTGCAGGAACTTTCCTGAAACCCGGTTGATCGAGGACAGATAACAGCTGCGGCAATGGGTGAAAATCACGTATTTATTCTAAATGTTTAGGCTCAATTGAGGTTTTCTGCCGTTGGCTTCTTATACGGAAGCCTCAGCTGAATAAAACGATGGACGAGGTTACGAGAAATACCTTCTTATGTGATTCATTCGAGCATTCTATGTTGGCTCAAGAAATCTGATGCATAGTTCTTATGGCGTACTGTCAAAAGCACCATCCTGCTGCTAAATGGTCGGACTAACCTTGGGACTCGGGAAAGCTGACAGGCATGCTGGGAAGATGTGAACAGAATTTCAATTAATTTTAGTGGGCATTAATTTTCCCTCCAAAGGTTTCTCGTCGAAATTGTCCAGTCGTAACATTGTTGGTGGGTGGACGCCGCCAGGTACCGTGAAAGAAAGCTGCCGAATGCCCTTAAATGTTTAGGTGCAGGCGTTCTGGTACGCCACACATGAGCCAGACACATGGAAGTAGCCGGTCAGGCCGTCTGGTATGCCTCCGCTGGTGCGGTGGATATTGCTTCCCCGTGCACCGATGGGTATGGAGAATTGCATAGACTTATCTGAAATAAAGTCTAAATTTGGAATGTGCAAAACAACATGCGTAAACCCCGATGAGGCCGCCCTCTTCCACGGTGCAAACGAAGACAAACATAAATTGGGTTCGGCAGTTTACTATCGGCTTCACTGGTGCCCACTGATCTCACGTTTTTACCAAATCTGGTCAAGTTTATGCTAATGTATAGCAAAATCACAAATTCACTCTTTGACCAGCTACGAAATTTTGACGCGTTGGATTACCGGTGGGGAAATTTTGACCGGTTGATTTTCTTTGGCATCGCATGAACTGGCATAGAGAGAAAAGAACCGGTAGGTAAATTATTCGATTCATAAAATTTAACTTTTGTTTTGGTTGCCGTCTGCTTAGCTCTAAATCGGCTTTGAAATATCTTTCACGGAAGGCTTTAAACCAGATCATTCGATTATCTGTTTGATAAAAACTTTTTCATATTAACGACCCCGAAATTGAGGCTTTCTTGCCTGATCGGGGTGTATGGCTTTTTCATCCGAAAAGATGAGTAAAGCAAAGCCAGGTATATGCAGATGAAAGTCAAACCTTTTGTAGGGACTAATTATATCACTGCCCAGAAAATTGGCATTGGATTCTTACGACAACAAAGAATGTCTGCCAAAGTTACCGAACGGGGTGTTTGGAATTGCGCTAAGCTTAACATGGGAAAGAAAAAGTAATAGCGATTGAACAAAGTCGAGGTTGTAGAATAATAGGAGAGCAAAGAGCAATTGGGCAGCTATCTCGAAAATGAAGCGGTGCAGCTGGAGAGTTAGGAAGGAAAGTGTATATCAATCAAACCAAACAGGCCGGGACGCTTTCAGGTTCCAAAATGCCTCGAGTCCAGATTGGCCGGATGAAGTCACTTCCATGATGTTTCTCGGTGTCAAAAATGGACGGAAATGTATTTGGCTGCGATTTCGGAGTCCAAAAGGATGAACAGCTGCCGCGGGCATAACAAAGATGTAGCTTTTGATAAAGGGGCTGAGTGCGGCATAGGTTGTGCTGGGAACCATTGTACAGCTGAACCACTGGTTATGTTGGTGTAATGAATGAGAATAAAATATGCATATTGGAAACAATAAAAACATTTGACAAATGATTCCAAAGAGGATGACAGTCTGCGAATAACCTGGGAACAGAGGAGAACAAGAGAAAAAAGATGAACATCATACTTGGAAGAAAGGAAGGAAGTAATCTTGTTGAAGCTTTTCTCTATGGTGTCTAGATCTACGTTCAGATAGAGTTAGATGAAATGGAGTGGTTGCCGAAAGTGTTATATCACAAGATTCAGAAGGCAGGTGTCAGTCAGGGCTACCGCGTACCAAGAAATGGCTATAGAGGAACAAGGAAGATGCTGACATTTCAGTTGCACCATTGGGCGTACCTTTGAGATATTTTCGGTCATAATCCACGTTTGACAAGAAATTGAACCGATGCTCCTGGTGAACGGGGGGATAATGTCTTTGCATAAAATAAACCAAGTCTCCGGATCTAACAATTTTATGGGGCAGAATTGACAGAAACCTGAGATTCTAACTGTAAAACTCTTGCGAGCGAATGTTTGTGTGAGAGAGAGAGGCTGGTATCTCACGAGCACCTCTGAAGCCGGCTCCACATAAGAGGTAAGCTACACTCTAGAGTGCATCCCACCGTGCCGAGCACAAAAGTTATAAGCAAGAGTGTAAACGCGGGGAGGGATAAGATCGTTGTTTGATGAATAAGCCAGACAACGTATCTGGGGAAGATATAGCATAAGGTGTGGAATAAAACCTTGGGAACGAAGTCAAAACAATAGTCACGATAATGAACGTGGCTGACAATAAACGTCCATAAAAGCTCATGTGCATATCCGTTGTGTATAGGCGTTCACTGTGAAAGCCGCCATTACGAAGTGCAGTATTTTTGGGAGTACAGTGTATTGCGCATTCTACCCGTGCATAATTAAGTGACGGGTGACTCAAATGCGCAACAACGATAAAGCTTTCACTTTCGATCAGAAGGATGGGTTACTTCTGTTCTGCTCTGAAATGTAAAATCGATGGTAAGGCAAGCGGCTTAAAAATGCGATGAGCTTCAGTACACATGAAGCCCAAGCCGGTGACCTGTTAAATGCTCCTCACATTAAACGCGAAACAGAAAACAGATTTGAACAGCATGTGACGCGAGAATGATCAGGAAGCGGGTGCTGTAGCAGGATGGAAGGTGAAAAATTTCCTCTGTGAAACTAAAATGTCATACTCATTCCTACTTAGAAAGCCAGGGACGCCCAGATCATTGCAAATCTGTGGCCTTGACAGCCTACATTTGGGGTTGTGAAGGAGGCGAGCTGCCTTTAGTGACGGGGTTGGACCAAAACTGCCCATATTTTGCGCCGACAGAAGGAAAATACCACACTTGTTTCCTTTGCCTGCCTGGTTTCGCGATCGGTTCTACCGAGAGAGAATCGCTGTTGTTGCGGATCTTTTCATTAGATGTGACTTTCATTTTTCATTTTCAATTTCCCTTGGCCCGCCGAAACAAGCCCATGGCTGGCTACTGCTTCGCGGTGTTCCATCGCAAGTGTCTTCCTATGGTTGGCTACAACCTGCTCGTCGCTGCTCACCACAGTTCAAGCCCGAACGAACAAGCCATAGCGCTATATGTCAACTGACGACTACCAAGAAATTTTTCATCATTCGCCTCTTTTGGTACATTTCCATTAGGTATTTAATTCACAACCATGGCATCGTTGCGGTAGCAACCAGAATCTGCAAAAGTAACCATATACCACGATTTATTCCGAATGATGCATAAGGGTTGTCACCTGACATCTGAAACGCACTCCTGAAACAAAAAATTTCTTCATCATGCTACTTTTCACTCACTCTCTATTTTATCTCATGCTCCAGATCCAAGCCCTCAAACAGAGTTCTTTTCATTACAGTTTTTAAGCACAAGGCTTCAGACCCATAGTTGCTCTACACTCGCGACTCCACGTATGCACACTCCGACTTAGAACAAGTGCAATTTACGCCATTCTGTTTTCGCTTCAAGTTACCTTGTCGTTCTTGTAGATTTGCTTACGGTATCACTCCAGCTTGTAGCCCCAACATTTAAATGCGTCCGTAGCTTCAGACTGGTACTAAATAGGGAAGAAAATTCTTTCACCTTCCAGAACTCTTTGGAGCGTATTCTATCTTCGGTGATATTTTTCCCGCGGAGATGGCTCTCTCTTAAGATTCGCGGATGCAAACTTTCGTCCAGGATACGCATGTGGCGTGTACACCTTGGTGAGGTCAACAAAATCCCCGTTTACGATTATTACCTCTTTGTGAACACCCACTGCCTGTCTCCACATGCGGTGTTACACTTTTGGTATATTCCCATGCTTATAGCTAACCATCCTCTATGGGATCTTGTGTAACGCGTAGGCGGGAGATCCGCTAGTTCTCGGACAGGTAGGTGCCAGATGACTTACCGCGCACTGGCCTGTTAGTTCCGGTTTGAACTGTGATGGGCAGCGGCAGGCAGGGCGTAACTAACCATTGGACGACATTTATGATGGTGTTCGGGACCTAGCGTTCGTTATTGCTTCCGCTCAATTGTGAAGAATTTTAGCCCATCAGTGGCAGCTTTTTTAAGATTCTCCCATTGTTCCATCTCTGGGACTGCTCACAATGTTCAATGTTCCATTGTCAACATAATGAGCACCACATAAAAGTGACGTCTTTGAAACGACATGTTGCGACTGTGTGGATCGCAAAGTACTCGCGATTCGCTCAATTAGACGGCATCTGTTTGGACTCAGCTCTGGAATCCTGAGTTGAACACATTTGGCCCCCAAACTATACCGCCTTCTTGTTTCAACCTCGCCTTTTACCCAAGTAGCCAATTTGTCTCAACAAATTTAAGCTCTTCTCCGGCACACATGGCGAACTACGAGGTCAGTATTGTTTTACTTTGGTTGGGCGTGATTATTTTACTGGAAAAAGAAAAGTTTAGACCTCTGATTACCCGGAAGTATGCATCATGCGAGTAGCCAGAATGAGTAAACCAATGCCGAGGAAATGCCCCAATGGAGCGCCGAGCCACTTTGTAAAATGGCTGGCAGCATAATCCACGTATTAATTCCATATCTTACATGCTTTTTTGGATTTAATCACAGTTTACAGAGGCTGATGGACGGAGATCCTCTTCGTCAAGTTTACTGACTTTTGTCTTCGAGGTCGTCAGTTTGTTCTATCCTTTCCTCCCTGTCTAATGTGAGATCTTCTGACGGTATCCCAATCTAAGGAACAATACTTTATGTTTTAAGTGGGACACATCTGTCCGAGACGACTTTGTGCTTTCTGACTTGAGCGTGTTCTCGTCGTTAGGGGTTTAAACTTTGAATCAGGATCCCATCTTCTGAAGGCGAAAATAATGGTGGTCTTTTGCAGAAAATTGAAGAGTGATGGATGGAAACGGATTTCATAAATGATAACCTGAATAAGAAATTCCAACAGACCTACTGTGCGTGACTCAAATACACCGCAGCCGTAAATTTCACGGCCGAGTAAAGTATTTGTTTAAACATAGGAGGGAGTTTAACAGTTCTACTAGACACTTAAGCCAAGTCGTTAAAAGGACTGAAAATCGATTGTTCTTGTCATTATCGGACCTAACGACTCTTATTAAAAGCTTATTGAGTATTTGGCATTCGTTGGCTTCATGCAGGATCCTCCAATTTGCAATAACTGGATGATTTCAGGTTAGGCTAGGCCATGTCACGTCACAGGACGTGCAGTTTAGGCTAAATTAAAGCCACAATTCATTGCACCGTGAACTTTGTCATCCCTTCGAGCTTTTCGTGCAACGCCCTTATATACGGGCTTGAGTACCTATATCGTGGTTTCTTCGGATACACCTACGGAGTACTGATAATCCAAAAGCAGAAAGTTTTGGCTGTGAATGCACAATTTGGACGCCGACTGTAAAGAAGCAGTGAAAAAGCATCTTTTATTTGTAACTATGGACAAGGTGGAATTAATATCGAGGTATAACCCCAAAGGAAGCACAAAGTGACGGGCCCCGGGTTCAAAAATAACTTGAAGCGTGATGTGGGTGGAAGTGATCTCATAAATTTGTAAATACTAGGATCAAGTGACATAAGGAATGTATCGAAAATCGATGCCTCTTGCACTAGTTTTAATTGTGAATGATATAATGGTAATAACAGCGTTGTTGGTAGATGCAATGTGCTAACATCTTGATCACCATGAGTGGTCTTTCTCAAGGCAAGTTTTACAACCAAATGCATTTGATTGTAAAACTTGCCTTGAAAAAAACTACCCACGATCTCAAATAAGGTTGAAAAAAATGCCTTCCCTGCCTTGTCCAAACAAAATTCAAACTTTCCAGAAGTGAAAACAGGTAATGCTTCTCCATGCAGTCTAATCATAATAATAAAACTTATATCGTTCGTTTTTTAGCAAGCAAGTGCTAATGCGGATCAAAATTCGACGACGAAGCATACGTGAACATCAGGGTCAAATGCTAGCAAGAATACACACGCATTAGACAGATGAGTGGGGAACGGACCCCACGCCGGATAAGTTTCGGCGAGCACTATTGAATATACAAAGGAAACTACATCATATCGAAAGACCAGCAGATGCAAAAGCATTTATGTGCATCAAAAAGTAATGCTTTGCAGTTGGATTTGTGAAACTCGATGCTTGAGGCAAAAGGCAAGTTTTGGCAGGGAAGGAAAAACCATAGTTAGGCTTACGTGTTGCAGTGACCTGAAAGGTGGCCGACTGGGGACCTTACAGGAAATCCCACAACTGAACTGAAAGATGTGAGATGATCTAACGTTATGAACAATGGAGGAGCGCCAGATGACTGCGTCAATTATATCAGAAACATTGAGATAGGGCAAGTTGGCGTGACAGGCAGAAACCACAATCGCTTTAAATAAGGTGAAAGCCACTGCTGATCAAGGGCGTATCACGAATGAAAAACGGACGGGACCGGTAAATTAGTTCTGGCCATGGATAAAAATCGAATAAACAGGGGTGCGAAAACGGACTACAGGGATGATAAAAAAATTTACGTGACGGATATATGAATGATGACGTAAATGCGTGGACCGGAGACTGTGACCAATCACATGTAATGGCATGTTTTACTTAGGAAGAAGGCTTTTCAAATGGAAGGGTAAATAGCTGCAGGTAAACGTAATATAGAATAATACAGGTGGTCTCCATGCGTTACCAAAAACTAATGATGCATATCGGTTTTCGCTCTCTGGTTGTGCATCCAAGAGCAAAACCGTTGAATTCTTAGGCGTTTTTGGGAAAGCTGAGCTTGGAGTAGCTAGCTCTGGCGTTTAGGACAGCAAGATGCAATGTGGCTTGGAGGCAATTATGTATTTTATGGGGTCTAGATGCAAGCTTACGTTACAAGAGTGGCATTTGGATTGCTTTATTTTGCAAACCGGGTGTAAAACAACAGTTTATGGCAGCATGATGCCGGCGGCTATCGTTGAACGCCGGAAAATCAGTGGAACAAATTAAGTGCTATAGGATGGTAAAACGCATCGTTCGGTCATATGGACTGCATTTGCCAAAGACATCCGAGGGTCAAGGAGTGATGTTTTGGGTGGCAAACTTTTGGCAGGAATGAAAACGAGAGAGGAAGCGAAAGGAACGGTCTAAGATGTGTTCTTCAGACGGTGGTTAGCGAACGCAGAAAAGAGAATACACTTTGACTTGATACGCTGGCCTGCGTGTCTCCGTGATCCAACGAGCTATGCAGGATGGCTTATCTCAAACCGAAGATCCAGTCATGCCTGGAAGTTCAATGGGTAGAGGCCTGACGAAGTAGTCTCCTGCTTCTCCAAGTTGGGGGTTGATCTGAGTTAGCAGCTCAGACGGAAAAACGAGTGGAAGAATAATTGATCCAAGAAGATGGGCCTCCACTCAGCTATGCTCCGCTGCCTTGCGGTCAGGTTCTTGTCAGAACCAAAGGCTTTGGTTGAGAACCCTAATGGTTCTTCTGTCTAGCGGCTGGACTCCCTAGCAGTACCCGTCCATCAATCCCCATAATTTACACGCCTACAAATAATTCCATAATGCATCGGTCGTCGCGCAGGATAATCAGGACCGCGCTGCTCATTGCATTGATCGGGGTGGGGTGGGTAATGATAAGTATGCTACTGCTCAGAGTTCCCTCTATTTTACAATAATAATGTATATTTCTCGATTTGCGAGATGCATGCGCAAGGCAAGGCCAAGTTTTTACATAGAAGATGCACAGGAAATACGAACAATATAAGTCGAAGGGAGAGGGGGTGAGAGTGACCTTAAGTGATTCGAAAGGTTTGTTTATTTGTTTCTGTATATTTCTCGACATACGAGAGTCATGCGCAAGGAAAAATCAAAATTGGACAAAGAAGGCACAGTGCAGACGCGGAAACCCTGGCTTCTCTCTTCAACCGAATCTCATTGCTCTTTCTGCCTACCCAGTGTCCCAACTGATAACACGCCTGAAACTTGGAACGGTTCCTTGTCGAGTAGTGTAGTAGATGGTTTTCAATCTGCTAGCTCACATCTCAAGCCTAGTCAGCTTCTGCATCTGGGTTCCTTCAATGTGCGCAATTTAATGCAGGCTGGCCTACAGGTGTGTTTAGCTCTGACAGCGGACTCACTTTCGCTTTGTGCCTGCTGTGTGAGTGAAACAGGAATTCAGGATTCGAGTAGTAATTCAAATGACTGCGTCAAATGTCTCATTAAGATATTTCTTTTACGCTCCAGGAGACGGAGCGCGTCAGGAAATGTGTCAAAGCGGTGAAGGAATAGTCTTTACTAAGAAGGCTGGAGCAGCCGTTTTAGATTGGATCCCGGTTAACAGTCAATTGTGTGCCGTGAGACTGCAGGAATCAGTCGGTGTCCGGAATGATAATAGTTTTGAACGCAGTCTATTTGTTATCTTGGCGTACGTCTCAATAGACTGTAGCACTGATATGGAAAAGACCAGTTTTACGGTGAAATTGTTACCCTTGTTCGGGAGAGGAAACGCTGTGAAATTTTAGTGGTAGAAGGTGACTTTAATGCACAAGTTGGAAAACTTAGTACATCGGAGTCCTGTTTAGGCGGGCGATGCGCCTTGCCTGCACAGCGAGCAGACAACGAGGAAAGACTTCTCCAATTCTGTGCAGATACTCATTTAATCCTATCTAGTACGAATTTCCGACACAGTTCACGTCGCACTGCGACATGGCGCTCTAAATCGACAGGTAATTTGAGTCAGATTGATCATATGGCAGTTAGCTACCGTTGGCGAGGTTCTGTCCAGAACTGTAGATCGTACTGGACCACGCACGTCGAATCGGACCATGCGATTTTTGCTGCAGCTGAATGGCCATCGACGCAGGCCACAAACCTGATTGGCTGTCGAACGTTTGTCTGATTCGGCTGTTCGCAACAGCTACGAACAGAAACTATCCGAGGAAATAAGAACTTCGACGAGCAGCAATGTAGACGATCAGTGGGATTGAATTAAGCAGGCTATGCGTTTGACAGCAGATTTCTAGCGTTCATCAAAAACGCTGGATCTCGCAAGGGTCGCTAAGTCTAATGGAACAAAAACGCGAGCTGCCTAACTGCAAGGAAGTGAATAAGATGCGTCGGCAGTTGCAGCGTCAGTTGACGATAGGCCTGAAGAATGACCGTGAAAACTGGTGGGTTAAGGTAGCCGAAGAGATGGAAGTGGCATCCGCTTCAGGTAACAGTCAAAGACTGTTTAAGCTTATGCGTAACAGCGGTGGGCGGCGAACTTCGGTTAGTGAAGTCGTGTGCGATAGGACTGGAGAGCTCATCCATGGTAGACAGGAAAGACTGGGCCGCTGGGCAGAGCACTTCAAGAATCAGTTTCGCTGGAAAACACGCTAACGTATTTAGTCCGACGTCTGGAACTGCTTGATCCCCCAACGGAAGTGGAAGTGGAGTCGAATATTCGGCTTCTGAAGAGGGGAAAAGCAACCGGTCCCGATGACCTTCCGCCAGTTCTTTTCAAATTGGGTGGAGAAATGGTGATGAAATCACTTACCTCCTTGCCTCGTGATATTTGGAACGAGAAGCGTATCCCGTTATCGTGGGGTGAGTCACTGATTATACCCGTCTTCAAGAAGGGTACACGGAGTGACTGCAGCAATCATCGTGGGATGTTTAATTCCGATTGTTACTAAGGTGCTAGCTTTGATAATGCTGCGCCGTTTGACACCGATTTGCGAGAGTAATATCCGCGAACAACAGGCCGGATTTATTCCAGGTCGAGGTTGCATCGACCAAATATTCACTCTGTGACAGATACTCGAAACGCGCCACACGCACCGCCGCCCTACGGTGGTAGTCTTCCTCGACTTGTAAGGTGCTTTCAACTCCATGGATCGACCAGCACTACTCAGTGCTCTCCACCGGAAGGGTATGCCAACGAAGTTTGTGAACCTGTTGCGAGCATTGTACTCGCGTACCTATGGTCGCGTTAGAGTGTACGGTGAACTGTCAAGTTGATTGGAAACGACTAGTGGAGTTCGACAAGGGTGTCCCATCTCCCCATCCTTGTTCAACTTCATGGACGAGGTGATGGAAGATGCTTTAGGAGGTCTCCGGGATACAGGAGTCGAACTGGAAAGTGGAGGAAAGCTATGCGGCCTAGATTACGCAGGCGACGTCGTGTGCCTGTTCGAGTCTGTGGACCATGCACAGCGGGCGGTAGATAGACTGTCGAGATCGGTTGCTCGGTTCGGCATGTGCTTTGCACCTTCAGAGTGCAAAGTACTGCTACAGGACTGGACGACAGCAGTGCCGAACTTGGTGCTGAGTGGAGAGGAACTAACGACTGAGGACCGTTTCACCTACCTTGGTAGCTGCATGTCCTACGATGGTAGCTCGGGATTGGAGGTAAATATGCGTATATCCAAGGCTCGTGCAGCTTACGCTGGACTGAATCACTTGTGGCGTCGGTCTGATATTTCACTGAAGTCAAAAGGTTGTGTGTACTGTGGTGCAGTGCTTTCAGTTCTGTTGTTGTACGGTTGCGAGACGTGGAGTATGCGTGTGGGCGATGTTCGTCGGTTGGAGGTTTTCGAAAACCGATGTTTACGTAGTATGGCTAGGATTGGATGGAGTGACCGGGTGAGTAATATTGAGGTTAGGAATCTGGTATTGGGTGCCACTTCTGAGAATAGCTTGTTTCAGCGTATGAAACTTAGTAGACTACGCTGGTTGGGTCACGTGTTGCGTATGGCTAACACTCGTTTACCATACCGTGCCCTATTTTGTGTTTCTCCCAAGCAATGGAAGAAGCCATGTGAAGGCCAACAGATGACGTGGCAACGTGGGATGAGAAAATGTACAGCGAAGTTAGGTAAAGTAGGTGTCTCACGTGTCCGTGGTTGGGGTCCGAAAGACTCGTCGACCTGCTGGTTGAAGGCACTGAAGGATATGGCAGTGAACCGTGAACAGTGGCGGTCGTGCTATCATTTTCTATGGAATCAGAATGATTGAAAACACGTGCGTTTGTGCAGTTAGACTGTGTTCTGTATGCTGGCTGCAGCGGCATCTCATGTTTTTGCAACTTCGCTGGTCCCCTGCTCTGTTTTTCTTGAATATCCGCTAGCTTTTGTAGAAATACGTAACTCAGGGGGAAAGCGGTTGTTGATCGGGCTAGCCTTTCTGTTAAATGCTGAATGATGTTAACGACGATGGTGACGACACGAGATGAATGAAACCATCAAACTTGTGACGGTTCCAGTGTAGTTTGCAGAGCCACATGATGACTTGTATCTGATTTTCGAAGGCATGAGGCGGCGGTAAATGAAGTATACGAGGATAAAACCTGAGCCGTCAGGAACGCTTTGGGCCAAAAACTTGTCTGTGCTTGCTGAGCAAAATGTTGAAGATACGTTCTTATTCACTGTGATGTGGCTGGCTGTAGTAGATAATTGCGGCACGTTTTTGATATACTAATAATGGCTTTCAAAAGCAAAAGAAAGCTGGATTGCACATGATGGCTTGGAGCACTTGGGACGGTGAAACAAAAACAGTTCGTTACCCAAAGAATCAGTTCTGTGGTCGCCAGGAGACAAGAAATCGCGAGCGGTTTAAGAAATGGTAATAAGTTTTTCGAGAGGGGAATATGTTAGACGCGAAGAAATCAAGAATGGGAACGTCGCTGAGGGAAGGTTAGTAATTGCGCGTTCGGGTTCGACATGATAAATACGAGCAGGTTCGGCCATGCCGTCTGACAGGATATCGCCATCTGTGGTCCGTATAGGCAACTGAAGACATATAACCACCGAAGTGAGTGAAAACAGGATGATGCTTGTAGCCAAATGAACAGGCTTGCGCACCTCGTCATTGGTTATTTCTATTGCTCTCCATACTACAGTAACCATACTGCAAATTGCCTATTGTATCACAGAAGAGTTTGTTTACTCCTTCGGAGATAATGACTGAAATTCGAGTGTTTAGCATTTGGAAACGCAAAATCTGCTTGCAAAAGATCGGCTGGGCCAGGTGTTTTGCTACCTATGTTCACCTCCCTTTTGTCGGTTTTCTTCTCACCTATGCGATTGTGAGCGCCGCCTTTAGGTAAGCATTCAGCCCAGAATGCAACCTACCGTGAGCTTACATGAGGCTGCATGGGTCAGCTGACTAATCCGGCCATCAAATAGCATCATGAATGCACCGAGAGATGGGTCCCATGTGACGGCTCACGTAGAACTGGAGGCAACATCTGTACGCCCCTTATATAGGTGACGTTTAAAGCAGCCAAGTAAATTTTCAGTACGTAATACGACACTCACGTAAAAATGAAAACAGCTTCTAGCACTTTTCTGCTCGAAACCTTGGATTCGTTCTCTATACACGGAGCAATTTTTGAGAACTTGCCAGGGAACCATCTCCATACTAAGACCAGCAAAGTTTGTTGCAACCGATTTTTCTACTCAGAAGCACTCGGCTCATAACGCTAAGTAGTTTTCCCCAAGAACGGACCGAAACCACAAGTTTAGGCAAGGTTTCCAACTAGCATAAGAACAGATGATGCGCTCAAGTAGCGAAAAGTAAAATGCGAGTGAGTTTATAAGAAAGAGCTAATGCAAGTTTAGAGACGACTAGGGGGTCATGGACGGCAAACAGTCGAAGGTATTATAGTATTTAATAGAGGCGTGATGACACAGGCGTGTTTGGAAGCTACAAACTGGAGACTGACGGCCGGGAGGAAGTTCGAGTGCACAAATGCTGGATGGCGTTTGGTGAGCCGGCAAGCAGGGGACTGGCTCGATGGAGCAATGCATCGTCGGCAGGTGCCAGGCAAAATTGCAAAATCAAGACTGCATGTGGTGCAAAAATGCTGCTGTTCTCTGGAGACAGGCAAATTGCTTCTATCTGCTAGTTTATAACTAGGTGTAGCGGTGTTTAGTGGGGTGGTTAGTGAGAAGTACATCTGCGGACAGCAGGTCAACGGTAGCGTTGTAAAACATGGTCGAGATGCGGAGGTGTTAGTTACCGGGTAATGTGAGGCTTCAAATGCAGTACACATATCCATACATAATTACTTATATACTTCATATTATACCTTAGTAACTGGGTCCACGTTAGTTGTGAGCAACAATGGATTAACTAGCACAGACGTTCAAGAAGTGGATGTTAACTCTGCATTTGCTGGCCATTCTAGTTATGCTGACGTTAAAAGGAGACGAATTGGCTAGCCCGCTTAGGGCCATTTACTAGGAAGCAGGAAATCGTTAAGGCATTTAGCAATGTCTCAATTTGGAACGGAAGGATAACGAAAGGGTTACGGGGGTTTGGCTATAAATCGAGGGCTGAGTTAAGGAAAACGTGTGTATAGTAGCACAGTTTTGCGTTCTGGATTCAGATGGATCTAAAGTTATCTGCATGCCAGCAGCTTACTGCTTACAGTGCGCAATATTTTACCAATGATTCCATTGGTCCTGTTTGCGGTAATAATTTGGCAAATTGTTTGCTTGCGGAAGTTCAACGAGCATTGCAATCCCACATCTTTTACACCCTGAATGGATAGTACTGAAGCGCCGTTTGCAAAGGCCCTGCCCGGCAGAAATATGAAGCTTTTGAGTCAGAATAGCGCATTTCTTTTCGTAAAAATCCACCGCCCATTGCTTACATCCCTCGTGCAGTAGATTTAAGAACTACGTGCCTTTGACCTTGGCTTGGGGCAAGGAAGAGCACACTATCTTGAAGTTGCCAACAAATAGGAAGGGTGTGCTTTGACGCGTTTTTTGAAAGATATCACTTGCCAAAATCAGGAATAGTAAGGAGCCAATTACACTCCCCGTTATTACACCGCTATTGATTGGTGGGGTGGATAGCGGTCGGGGAGATAAAAATAGCCAAAAGTAGAGCGCATTTACTAATCCACACAGTTTGACCTTTAAAAGCAATCGCCCGTAGGGAACTTAGTCAAACTCCTCGGTCACGTCAAGGACAGCGTTTATAAGTTCTTTTCTCTAATTTGTGTTTAGGGCGACCAGATCAAGGAAAACAATTTTCGATGCGGCACCGAATTTGTACTTAAGAAAACCATGCCGAGAGTCACCAATGAAGTTATCGGTCGCGAGAGAGCCAGTTATCTGTTTCTTGATGATCCTCTCCATTTTTCTGGAAAAAGGTTGCTTTTTACTAGAGGATAGTTTTCGAATCTTCCAGTGATTCCTTTTTGTGGTAAGGAATAACGGTGTATAGTTGTCAATGAACGTAAAATATCACAGTTAGCATGAAGGTGGTAAATATTTTTAACAATAGAATTGCCATGTCCCATGTTGGCAGGAAAAACACTGTTTAAGCCAACTGAGTTCGACGGCGTTTTCTTACTGTTAAACGAGATGAACCATTCCGTTTGGTAAGTCACTATAAGTATGGCAGGCAAGTATTTTGTGACCGGAAGTGGGGGTGGTGAAGTAAGACCTAAAAAGCTACAGCTATTTTCTCAAGACTAACGAGTTTCAGGCCGGTATGTACGACATGCACATGTGTATACGATCTACTTGAAGAGTAGAGGACCGAGAATAGCTGGCCACGTTCCAGTCGAGATTTGGTTGCCGAAGGGCGGTTAGTTACTGCTCACAACTTTGGTCTCGGGATGCAACAAGCGGGTGGTGTAGAGGTAGATTTATCCTCAGTAATATGGAGAGGTCTAAGGTTTGCGTGTAGATATCTCGCACTTTAAAAATCTTTTCAGATTTGAAGATTCTGCCTACTCGCAATGCCAAGGGTTAAGCGTTGTAGGGCGCATCGAAGTTAATGTCGAAGGCAGGGTAGCTTAAAGAATGAACACGGCTTCTTGGAAGCCTGGAGAGTGGAAGAAATCAGTCCATTCACAATGCCAAACAGCAGCAGTCAGGCAAACCCAGTTTGCTGATTCGTAAGAGATGTTCACGGGTTCGGCAGTAGTTTTGGATATTTAGGGTCTAGGACGAACATGAAGAAGGCAGAAGACCACCTTGTAAACAATGCGTGTAAAGTCATCCGGTGAGGTATCAATATTAGGGAAGCCCTGAGGATGTCTCTACCTCTACTGGAGTTGGAAAAATGCTGTATGATTTTCTCTGCGCAAATTTCACGAGCGACTGTCAACAGTCGTGAAGGGGCAGCCCTGGTGGAAATCCAAACCTTAGGAGCGTTTAAGTCCCCCATTAAGTTTCGCTCCCCCGAGGGTGGGTGCTATGCACTCAAATGCCATGGGGAGTTGGGGAGCTCAAAGTTGCTCGATGAGGGAGTTCGGGGATAATGCTCACGACCCGCTGAAGTGTCATGCATGAGAATAATAGAAGTCAAATATTTTCAGCAGAAATTTGGAATTAACGATGACGAAAGCCAGGCAACCACATCTGTGACGACCAATCCTTCGGCTCGTCGTCCGAGTGAAACCGGTCAGCAATTCACAGTGCAATTCCTCCAAAGATAGACTTCTCACCTTGAAACCTAAAAGAATCGCGTAGTCCAAATCGATACGAAGCCCGAGAACTGACAAGACTGCTCCGCAAATTCTACGATACTGTTCAAAAGTTAAAAATTATGTACGCAACAACCATTCTTTGACAGTGAGCCCCATCTCATATCTGCTTAAAAATGAACAAAGGCATGATCTGTTCCAACTAGACCATCAGCTTCAACCTTCCAATCTTCTAACATTCCAGGAGGCCACTGGCCTGGGTTCATTGTCTTAGTGGTTAGAAGGGCCATGTTAGTCTTTTCAAAATTACACCTCTCAGCCTACAACTTCAGCATTGACTGAAGAGTTGGTAATTATTCCTTCAACTACCGCCACCAGAAGTTGTTGGCTAGATGGCTTACCTGATTCCAACGCCGTGCGCAATGTCCTTTGATGCCGCCGCCTCGGTAGGCCGTTGCTGTCTCTAGGCAGAGACAAGCTATTCAACGTTAGTGGTGGCTGGCCCCTCGCGTCGAAACACACTGGTACTAGCGGTCTCTTGTTCAAGATACATTCGAATTTTGCAAGATACTAGTCTAAGACTTCATTGGTGATCACCCGATTTGTCGTTAGTACCAAAAGCGGCTTCTGAAATGAACGGAAATTCTCAGGGACAAGAAGGGCGAGAATCAAAATGCCACTGGATTCCCATTGCCCGCAAGCCCCATTTTTTCGATCGAGGCGTTTATACTGTGCACCTTCCTATTAATCTTTTCTCACGGCTCTGTTCCCCTTCACGACCCCGTAATGCACACGCAGTAACTAGAACGTGCGAAATGCCCATGCGACCTTCCATGCTATGGAGATAAACAGTTATCTAGTCTGTCATCGAGTGATGATTGGTCGTCATTAACTGGAGCCTGAAACTAGCTGAGTAACTCGTGTGCAGTAGTTGACTGCCGACGCAAGATAAGTAGTCAGTAACCATTGAACACAACTCCCGCAATGAGTGTTGTTTACTTCAGTTTCTTGTTTGTATTATGCCGCCGAACACCTCTATCTCTACCACTCTAATCACCTCGAGTCTCGCTTGGTTCGTCTCTTCAAGTGAAACGTTGTCCAATTTCAATAGCCCATCGTTTCTGGCGAAGTGCGCAGTACTGATATAGGACAGATATCTGATCGGCCATGTTGCAGATCTCTGTTGTTCTGGCCAGCCGGGGCGTCACAGCAAAAGTCGCCAAAGACCTGGTCAAAAAACAGCAAGATTAATCGCGGACTGTAACTCTTTAAATTTTACTCCATCGGGAGGGGAAACAAACGTAGACAATTGGAATGGTGGTAGGTAATTATGCGGAAACGTTCGGTTTGCTGACCATATCTGTCAGTGACTTTCGCTGTGGTACATTAGTGATTAAGTCCCAGTCGGTTAGCCGCGAAGGCGTCAGCCATGGAGTAAACAAAGATGGTTAAGTCCGTCCGGCACCGCACTTCTCAGAAGATATTGGCTCCCTTTACCACCTCTAAAACCACGACTTCAAGGACGGCCGCCGAGAGTCCAAGCCGGATTGTTGTTACAGGTTTTATGGGTGCCAAGCTGGACTTGCGGAATAGCAAGACAACTTATCCTGGTTTGTTTGCTGGCCTTAGCCAGGCGTATGCCGCATCACTGTATCCGTTCCTCGATGCACCACAAAACGCGTGCAGCTATGTCGACCCAACGAACCCTTTTTATTTAATGGTTCTCTAGGCATTCTTATCATCCTAAAGTTTTCCACAAACTTACCTTGGCCCTCCCAGGCAGCGTTGTCTGGCTCATTTAGGGTTGATCCCAACCTGGGCCAAATTCGAACAATCTATGAAAAAGTTTGTCTCGCAGGGAGGCATAGTGGGGCAACCAGTCCAAGTGGATCAAATAGAATACCCTGTCTGGTGTTCGGTTTATACGCTGTCTTGAAATGAAAAGTAAGCTCATTACCAATTCTGTCCCATTGCACCCCTGGTGCTCTCTGAGATTTCCCCCTAGCCAACGGGAGTTGCACTGCAGTGGCGTTAGCTTATTGGTCTGCAAGTGTCGCTAATAACTTTCGGCGAACTGGAGATCTATTTCTTAAGTCTAAATCTTCCCTGGGCTAGTAGTGCACTGATGTCGCTTGCTAACGTCACCGCCTCGACATCGGCAAAGTTTGGTCATATCCAGGGCCAAACGATACAGCAGTTCTGCCCAAGGCATAGTCGGCGAAAAAGAGAGACGACCTTGCTCCAAACGGATGTGCGATCATTTGATACCCACGAGGTTCTAGTCAGAGGTCTCTGCATAGCCACCACGGGAGTTGGAGCGCCCATCTATCGGTTTTAGGTACCATCGAGTGCAAAAACATTTCTTCCAAGTCGGCTGAAACAGCAACTTGCTCCTTTCCGAAACCAAAGTAATATCCTTTCGGGAATTGCTGTTGTGTCAGGACCTTGGTCAAGCATGTCAGTGCTTGGGGTCCACAGTGCGTGGCGTCGCATTCTAGGACCATACGCAGTTCCTCCGGATTTTTGGAGTTAACGAGCTCATAATCGTGCTTTGAGTAATGCAACGGTACTGCTGTATCGCATCTCCGTTCGATCGTCCTTTCTACAGATTGCGCGTAGCTTTTGGTTGTATTCTCGTCCCTTATCAACTTATGCAGAAATTGGTGTAGCCTCGTAAGTGCAGAAGCGTAGTTGCCAGACCCCGTTTTCTCTTCCCCCTTCCATGTTAGGGCAATTGCCAAATAGCCTTCTAGAATCTAGGTATCAAACTCAACCATAGCAACGGCTTTTGCATCCTTCCCTGAGTACCAAATATGAGACCACTGTGTCTGCAAAATCTATTTCCCATGTCATTGCGAGTTGATCTTTTAGCCAAACCCCACCAGTGGACACGCAGTTTACCCACCAAGCCTTGCAGTCTGCGTGGCTGGAAGGACCAGGTACCTCCCATTCCGGCAAAGTACGCTCTTTACGAAGGCTCCTGTTACCATTCAACCTGTTCCAGAAACCAGTGGGCTTCTGGAACGTCACATCCAATTAAAACCATAATTTTCCCGTCTATTTCTTTAAATGGAATGTCAGCTAAGTGGAGCCAGTGTCTAATCTTTTTGAACATCTTCCCGGTTGGCCTCATTATCGGCAGTTCCCTGACAGCATTGGCGCTTTCGTTGTTCCTCAACTCTGGCTCGTCCATTGGCGGCGCTCCAAACACGCTGCTCACCGAGTCGATCTCCGCGATACGACGGACCGTTTTTATTGCGAAAGGCTTATTTTTCTGCCGGAGATTCAGCAGGGCTGGCGCATCTAACCTAATGAGAATCATGTCAAATCCGTAATCTAACAGTGTATAGTCTATTAGCTTTTCGTTCACTATCTCAGCTTGACGAAACAGATGCCCAGTAAGACCAAGTCCTTCTGTGCAGGTAATCTCAGTTCATTCTTGTGGTACCTCGCTGTTGGTGATAATGCCGACCCCCACAACTTACTACATTGCACCTAGTTCCCTTACTGCATTCCCCTGCAAGATGACTGCCCTGGAAACAGCCCTAGTCTTCGGGCTCTCTCCCACTGAGCTGGTCTTACTAGTTCCAGGAAAAGGGCCCGTTGACACATGCTGCTTCTTCTTGCACCGCAAGCACTGTCGCTTTCTCCCCTTTTTGTCCTGTGTGGTGAGGTTCACGTTACTGCTCGGAGCATGGTAACGAGTGATGCCCGCTTGAGAGGTCGCACCAGACAAGATGTTTTTACTGCTTCTTTTTGCCAAATGCCCAAAACGGCTTTCAGCTCTTCTTGTGATTTATGACGCGAACTCCGTCAGTTTTTCACCCCCGGTTCCCCCCTTTCTGAGTTGACCCATCAACAGTTCTTCGCCAGCTTCAGTCGCAAGGAATGTACCGGTTGCTTCAGTATCTGCTCAAGGGTCACAAGCGAAATAAATTCGGCTGTGCACTGCATGGGCTTTAGGGAGATCTTGCAGCTCTCCATGCGCACTGGTTCATATGCATCCAATCGGCCGGTTTTTATGCCCTCAAAATGTTCATCTGGCATCTGCGTGCGGGTGATCAAAATGATTCCCCAAAATTTCACGCGCCCTTTCATACTCAGCCTCGGGTGGGGGCATAACATCGTCCCATCACCCCGTTCACTTGTCCCTTAAAATAATGCCCTTACTCGTTCACATTCCAATATGTTTGGAACCGCCGTATAAATTACATTACCCGGTTGGACGCCCATCGAATGACGGAGCATAATTCTGGACAGGTCCACAACTAAAGGGATCCTGTGGTGTTAGAGGCTGGCCGTGCGTCTCTTCCCTCAATTATGTCTGTCCTAACCTTCACGAGTAGGCTAGCGCATTCTATTTCTTTAGCAATCTACTTGGATTTCTCGCTACCGAATTGCAAAAACTGTTACTAAGTTTGGCGGCCTCCAATGAACGAAAAGATAATCTGTCCTCTACCTCATCCACCAACTTAGCTGTCGCAAGATCTTGGCTAACAGCATCCAACTCACTCATTTGTCTTTCCTTCAACGCCTTCATTTTCTAAGCTGGTCTTTCTCTCAGGTAAAATCCTTTTAATTCGATCATAGAAATGCTAGCTTTAGAATGAAACTGGGCCAACTGAAACCATAAGCCTTGGATCCATGGGGCATGGTGATTGTCAGAATCCTCTGGCGGTGGTTCTTTACCGTCTTCGTCCGTGTCGTCACTTGTTGTGCACATGCCCATGGTAGTCGGCAATGTCAAAGTACTGCAACGACCAGTCGTTTGAGTTGTGGTCTGAGCGAAACCGGTCGGCGATTCACAGTGCGATTCGCCCGAAGATAGACTTCCCAAGCTCTAGATAGCACCTCGAAACCTCAAAGAAACGCGTAGTTCAAATTGATACGAAGCCCAAGAACGGACAAGACTGCTCTGCAAATTCTACAATACCTTTCATAAGTTAAAAATTATGTACGCAACAATCATCCCATTGACAGTGAGCCTCAGCCGCTATCCAGCCAAAAGGTTACCAAAAATAGGACAAATATCTGCGTGACAGTGACCACCCGATTAATAAAAATATATATAGAAATTACCTGTCCCCTGGTTCCAACAAATGCAAGCAATTGCTTACAACTGATGAAGTCGGACAACGTTTCCTCGAGCCAAAATCCAATTAAACGGGCGGAGCGTCCACAGTCGACCAGCGTGAGCGATAAAACGAAGTGGATTGTAGTAACACAAGCCTTCTTAATTCAAGTGACTCGTAACTGCACCAAATGTCCATAAAATCTCAAATACATCGGGCCGAAAATACACAGTGACCAAAATCAGTGTAATTGCAGGCAAGTTGGTCGGGAATAGTTTGGTATCAAGAGAGAAACGAACAAAAGGAAAATGAATTTTCAAAGATCTTTTTTGCTACCTCCATGCTGATCATTTCGATGCATTAGAATTTGGCTGTGACCACTCAAATACCGGGTTCACGTCTCTATATTTTGTCAACCACGCTTCATCTGTTAAATTGATATCATAGAAGACAGTTTATACGAACACCTCAAGGTTCCACTGTTACGTTTTCTGGACCGTGCAGTAAACTGAATCAAAAAATCTCTGGGCGTGCAACCAAGGTGAGCGGATTAGTGGTAATGTTGATAGTCGGGACTGTGGCGCCTTTGGGGCGAATACGGCGAGAGTAAAGTGGCGGATTTAAGGTTGCCGGAATGGGCTTGGGGGGACATCTTAAGGACCATTGGAAACTGTTTGTGGCTGGACATTTGTTTAGAAGGTGGTGGGCATTTTTGAGTGATCGTGGGGTAAAACACTACAGATTTTGAAAAGGATATGTTAGTACTGTTACCAATCAAGTAGAATCGAGGGACAGTCTGGGCTCTGCTGTCGTGCCATGCTGTCCATCCACTCAGTCATATGCCAGAAAGAACTGCAATGCAGTACCTGGGTTGGTGCGACTGCCCATCGTGAGGCAAACCTGAAGTACGGTGGGTTGGTGTTAAACTCGGTGGGGAGAATGTATCCTGCCACATTTGATTCACAATATAATGCAAGTTCTGACCTATTGCCGTCACAGCTGATCAACAGCAGGCGCTTGCTTGAGAGTGGGGAAGCCATGCAGTGATGGTTTGTATGGTGAAGACGGAGGAAAAACCATGTAATATTTTGATACCATTTGGGGTAAATCTGGACAAGATGGCATGATACTGGAGGTCCCAACTTACAACTGATTCGAACCTTTGAAATTTGGTCTCGGATAGTGCAACAAGTGCTGCAGGCTGGTCAATGTATGTGTTGATTTTATTGGCTCAATGCGATCAGCCAGCAGTTATTCGGAAACATGGGGTCTTGTTTCAAAGTCCGTATGATTCATGGGTGCACCCGGGAGGCATAGATGACTGGCCAATAATAAGGAAATCATTTTCAATTAGATGGTATAACGGGGAGTAACTTTTAATGCTGCGGGTTTCTTTACTGGTGCTGAACTGAAGAGGTTGATGTATAAAGTTCTTAACCATGATTCATGAAGAGTCTATTTCATGGAGCCTTGAAAGATATAAAGAGCTATGACTTGGTAATGTACTGATACTTGTATGCTTGGTGGCATTGTTAAGAGGAGGAAGATGTTTGGTTCCTGCGTAGAATTTCAATGACAAGAGTAGGGCGTCACTGGTTATAACGCGATTTCTTTCTTTGGCATATTGGGCATGACAGAGCACTTGGGGTTTTGCTGCCCACTGAGGCAGGATAAGCTGTGACAGTGGGCTGGAGGATCTGGCTTTAAGGGTCATGCTGTTAAGTGGGCGAAGGCGGAGTAGGCTTTAGCCCTTGACGGAAGAAGGCAAATTTTTTTTGAAGGAATCTGAATTAGGCATTTAGGCGGAGGCTTAGATGTGAGGTAAGGCGTTAAGTTATTTATTTTTGTTGTGGCGAGATGCGAATTCGTGGACACATGTTGGGTGTTTGGTTAGTATAGCGTTTATTTCAGATGGCCTGGTTTTGACGGGCCGTGCAGTGTTTTCCGGCTGCACCTTGGAAGGACACTGCAAATGTCTGGAACCATATGGAGTATAACCAATGATTACTTTATGTAGAGGCATTTTGTCTGGAGTTCTTTTTTTAAACTGTGTGGTTGCAGCAATAATGGTTAGCTTGCTTATTTGTCCTCACCAGAATTTTGGTGTGAAACTGCAGCACGACGTGATAACTACGACGTTAGTCCTCCTTCGTAACACCCCCATTAGATACGGTAGGTGAGCCATGGTACAAATGGTCAGTAGTGAGTATCGTAGGCTATTCATGTGAATGTGCCCCGGGGGTATTGAAGACAACAGCCCTAGGAGACCTGTACGTTCTGCCAGATGGTTCAGCAGCCAGTGTGTTCAGGAAGAGTCCGGCGGCCACGGGGCTGTATAAATCGGACACGTTGCCTGGATCAGTGAGGAATCGAAGGGTAAAAGCTTGAGATGCCGCGCTCCGAAATGTCAAAGTAGTCCGCTAAGTGGGAACGTTGCTTTTTGAACATCACTCTGTCACCGGGCTTGAAAATCAGATCATTAAATACCACGGAGGAGTGGTCCATTGTTCCCAAATTGGGAGCAACTTTGGGGGTCATTTTGGTATTAGTTGCGAGGAAATTATTATTGGTAGGCAGCGAACAATTCCACTTTTGATTGGACATGTGACAGTGTAATTTTAAGCAAAACATTTACAAAGTGGTTATTGAGCTAATAGGCCGAAATTTGATGTTCTGAAATCTTGAGCAAATTTATCTGCCAAGAAAAATAGCTCAAACTCTGCTAAGGTTGGCAGAATAGTGCAAGTAACGACGGCAACCAGCAACAAGAAAGTGTCTAGCGCTGTTCTTTTGTTGCAGGTTGGAATGGTGGTTATGAAGCAACCATCAAAAAGCAAATAAATATTTATTGAAACTAGAACTGACTGCGGGGCATTTAATGCATGAAAACCTGATCTGAAGTAATTAGCAGTAAACAATTCATTTCACATTTTTCTTGCCGCCATAGCTGTACTTAACGCTATAATAAGGGAACACCTTAGCCAGCAAACCCAGACGGGCAAACTCTCCTTCTCGGAGTTAGACAACAACAAGTGTGAAAAGAGGTTTATGGAATTCCTGTTCAAAAGACCTAGAGTCACTACAAGTTAGCTCAACGTAGTTCACAAATGCCTTCGAGCTGTCTGCAATGGGCGAACAGAAAGCCCCCCTAAAGAATAACAAGCTCAGTCTGCGCGGCACAAATCTACACATACAAGGATTTTTGAGCCTTTAAGGAAACAACTTCGACTTCATGCTGTTTAAATAGTAGCCCTGCAAAGTCGCCCAGATTTGCAAACTTTTTTATTACGTTTTTCGTGGATATGTGTAAACTGTTTACGCGTGAACGTATTCTGAATTAGATCTGAGAGTTTTAGTGTCATTTTGGTCTTATATGTGTTTACAGGTAGCTGAAGCTACTGTGACTGCTTTTTCTCAATTTACTTCTGATTGGCCATCCAGGTGGCAGAACAGAATGGTCGGAGAGACAGTAGCGTAGATAGCTGAAAGAAATAAGGAAAATCTAGAAAACAGCAGAGCATCATGGGGCAGAAAAAGCTGCCGGTTAAACACATCAAACAAGGAAATTCTGTACAATGAATGCAAGCATTGACAATGCAGAGAATGCAGCAAGGTCTTCAACGAAGCATACCGCATCTATGAAAAGCACAAACTTCTAAAGTGATTCTGCGCGAATTTTCAGAATGCACTTGGAAAGGTACGGTCGGGAACCCAAAGACAGTTGGACAGTCGTCAACGAAAGACAAGGGTCTGTTAACCGAATTAGCAGATCCATGCAGACAGATACAAGCACAGACCAAAACGAGAGGCCAAGAGGTAGTGCTAGTTAGGACCATGAGTCGTGGCAGTCCCCACGGAAGGATGCAAAGGATCTCCAGGGGAACAACGACGACAGACGAGGTGGAGCCCAAGCACTCACAGCATAACAGGCAACTGGTTATGCGCACGCGGCCCACACATCGACACAAGGCTCTCCGCGGTTCAAGATGACTTCGGGAAAAGAACTTGCAACTGCACCGGCACAGCCTGCCTGGCCAGTTGCAGGCAGGTAAATTCAGACAGGGAATAAGTCCACCGAAACCCCATGGAGGAGGTACAACCCTAGCCCGGACAATAATTCCGTTATTGTATTCAACCTCGAAGATTCTGTCTCACCTTAGCTGGCCGGGAGAGAGATTCGTGCAGGTGCACCATCCCGAAGTTTTGCAACGACTAGCAGTTCTGGAGAAGTTGCATTCTTCAAACGTGCCCCCCCTTCAGAGAAACCTTCACAGATGTAGACTCCGAGCTGACCGCCAAACAATGTGGCAAGAAAGCTTCACTGGGTTCACAGCATTTTCCAGGCGTGGTCGTGCCCGATAGCATAGCCGGACCGGCGGGCACAATTCCGGTTTCACGGGATTTAAGGACAGACTTCCGCGGGCAATGGCAGCCACATATTAGGAAAAAGCCCAGGATACATGATTTCTAGATTTTAAACAGACTGGAAGCTCTAAGTTGCACGATTCTTTGTTATAAGCGCCGTTGACTTCCCAAATTTTAATTCAATTTTAGCAAACACAGTTAACAGACGAAAACACCTTGGTGACCGGAGCATATGTCCGTATTAACATCAGAAGCCAGAACTGGCACCTCAAAAAGTCTGAGCTCCGAATCCCGGAAGTCCAGTGTATAGCCTTGTGATCGACGTTTCCGCGACCTAGTGCAACGTGGCATCTCTGAGGCAAATCTGTGCATTCAGAGTAATTATCTCCTGAGACCTGATCCGCAAATGGATAGGGGTGATGGCTGTGCACCGTGCATCAGCTGAGAGCTGCAGACCACTCGTCTCACCGATGAATCTTGGACTATGTTCTATAGGGTTCTGGGCATCCATACCACTACATAACACAAAGGTGCCCAGCTGGAGTACCACACGGGCCCCAAAACTTCATTGTCAACGAATAATTGTGCGGCCATGAATCGTCAACTCCTATTTCTTTATGAGTGACCTTACCCTGCATGACGCATGCCCTTCTAGAACAAAATACTTCTCTTGGAAAGATTTTAATACCGCCTTAAAGGGGGCAGGTAAGGGAGGTCACTCACAGGATAGGGACCTCAGCCCCGTCGTCTATGAATTGGGTGCTTAATAACCAGAAACATGTCATCGACCAACTGAAAGAATTAGCACCCTTGGGCCGAGAGTTCACGGGACCCTAACACTCAAGTCACTGAACGCTGCAGCACCGGCAAGAACAGAGAGAATCACCAACCGATTTTCAAGTTATGTGAAGTTCCAACAGCTTTCTCACTACGTATAGTTCAGTAATGGGCAGTAGTCACGCGAATTCTAACCGATGCAATTCACCTGTTTGCGCTTCCATCACATGGGAACCTTAAATCCAAGTCCACACTGAATAATCGTATATAAAATCAAAACACCAGGAAAACGAGGGCTGCAGGGAACCGAATTCAGCTATCGCAAAACCTTCAGGATCATACCGACCATATCTACACGGTAACTGTGGAAATTGCCGTGCAGGCAGGACATTGGAGACTATCAGAGGCAACTCCCGATGCGGCTTTAGCCATAGCCTAACATACACAAACAGCTTGCCCATCTATTCACTGTCAAGCCCAGGGACCGCGCAGGTCAGATAGTGCAACAACACACGACAGCAATGAAGTGGCTAATATACTGATGTAATACTACTCTTCGGTGTTCTCTTCACCCAGACTAGTGCCCTCGAGAGTAGGAGGGACAGACAGGCTTTTCTCGGGGGAGGGCGAATTACTCAACTCCGGACCAGACCGCTCGCCGTTGCGGCAAAACCAAAGCGTACTTTGAGTAGGGAAATTACTGGACCTTGACGAGGTTGACCTATCGTTCCCCAAAAAGGCGCAGACGAACTGCTTTTCAACAGCTCTATGCAGCTACCCGAGACCCAGATTAATGGAAGCCGTAGTCGTGCCCTCCGACCTCTACATCGGTCCAAAATTTAATATCACCTTCCAATTACGTTGCTGTCAGTAGTCCCAAAAGCCACGGAAGTCCTAAGCGATGATATTCTTCGTAAGTTCCTCGTGGCCGGATACTTGCAGCACGCAAGAATCAGGTTCATCAGAGGCCGATGGTGCCAGGCAAAACTAATTGAGGCCATGGAATTTTGGAGTTTGGCATTGGAAAAAGCACTTCAGTTGAATATAGTCTCTCTTTGGTTCTCGAAAGCTCAAGACTGAGTGCCCCTCCGACTATTGAAACTCCTTGGGGAAGTTAGGTTGAATGAAACACTCATCACCTGAATTTCGCACCATCAGCTTGATTGAAACTTTCAGCTTCAGGTCAACAGGTCTTTTTCGGATGCCTCTGACCTTAAAAGATACCTTGGGGTCCCGAATAGCCTGCCCTTCCAAGTTGGCTCCAAAGTCCTACTGTACGCAATTGATGTTAAGATATGTCACGAACCAGGAGCCAAGCGTAGGAACTGCAGGCAGACCTTGACAGACTAAACCTAGACCCCGTCGCCAGCAATCTCACTTTCAATGCCGGTAAGCTCAAAGTGACGTATAGAGGTAGCCAATATGTCAGTGGGTACACACCTGAGAAAATAAACTGAAAGGAACGACGCAGCGGAGGGGTCTGTGTTCGATCGTGTCGGAGGACCTGTCATAGACAGCCTGCTGTTATGCGCTAGCCCGGAAGACTATGCCGGAACTGAACCAACTAGGTCGCTTTGAGAGAGGTTCCCAAGACTGCTGTCGGCTCTAATCAGGCATCACTACAAGGTAATTATCCGGGCTTTTTCATATTCTGAGGAAGGATAAAATAAGATCGAGAGGGTTCAAAAGAGGTCCACAAGACAATTACGTGGTCTCAGGAACCTAGTCTCTCTGTATAGACCCCGGTTTCGAACCTGTATGGTATGGTGTTCAGAAGGCCATTGGAGGACCCTAGAAAGCATCTTAATAACACGGGGAATTCCTAACGGACACCTGTTCGAATTACCGGCCACATCGGCGTTGCAGCGTCACTCACTGAAGCTCACTGGCTTCCAAGGCTGAAGGTCGGGGAACGAGCGGAACCCACTTCCGTTAACGGTCGTGCAGACAGAAACCAAAGAATAGTTTAAATGACGAGTTAACCGGCATATAGCTGAGCAGTGCTGGAGTGCACCGTTTGAGACACAGCTGACAGCGCTCAAATCCTTGCCACAATCCTTGAGGAAAGGGAACGATCAAATTCCAGGGGTAACCCAGGGGCAATGCATATACGGCACCTGTCACTAAATGGCCAACTGATGGTGCTTCTTTGTTCATGTACGTGCATGTCTGCCTATGTGCCTGGGAGCGATTCACCCAGTGCATGCCGTTTCACCAGCGTCCCTGCTTACTGCATTCGGTTTCCTCTTATCAATGGTTGGTGACGTCATGACAGCCGGGCATGAGCACCGTGTTCTTCCGAAGAGGTCTATTCCGGTAACATGGCTTCCGCAGTACCCACGCAATCAAAATCAACCAATCATTGCAATTGGAAGGTAGACCTCTGGTACCAGCAGTAGTTCTCCTTCGAAGGAGGACAATAAATAAACAGAAAATTGGCCAAAATAAATGGAAGGTTTCATCGAAAGTCTCTTCAGAAAAATACGAAAAATTCAGTGAAAATGAGAGAAAAATATAGAAAGAGCAAATAAATGACCGAAGCGCGGGAAACTAGGGTCTGAAAATAAAGGCATAAATAGGAAGGCCGATGGTTTTCTTGGGTGAACGTTTAAGAAAGGTAAGGGCAAAATAAGGGATCTTTGCAATCACAACCTGCTGCAGATCATGACTGACTGACAGGACCATCGCTACCAAAAGATGCAGGGAAAGGGAAGAAGGAAGAGGGAAACAAATTTGAAAACAGAAAAAAACAGAGGAAAAATGGAATGCTGTGCGTGGAAAGAAATAGGAAATGGAAAACCGGTGCCGCGGTCTGCCTTCAGTGCATCCGTGAACACACAAGCGCAAACCAACGGAACATGCACCATTCACATATTCACGAACACCAGGCATCTCGGCAGACCACTGTCAGAGGGTTATACCGATATAAAGCTGCTTGGTATCCGGTTAATCGAGCAGCAGCTCCCAGGTGCCGCGAGGTGTGGGCCTTTCATCTTCCTTCCAATTTCCAACTTCATTTTCCCTTCTTGTCCATTCTCTGAGGGCTACAGATTCAATTCCTTATGCTGCTTCTCCTTTCTGCCCTCCGGTTTTAGCCCTAGCACGAAAAGTCTGAAACAGCTTTCTTTCTGTATGACTCCATTATGATGGTTAGGGTTGCACAGAATGCAACGCGATTACGCGTTAGCGACTTGTGACTAGATTGTTTGCGTAGGGTAATACAAAGCATTCGTTGGCTTCAGCGAGAAAGGCATACAGACAATTCGTTCTCATATGCGATACGAATGGAGGATGACTGCAGCAAGCTACCTGAAGAAAAGATGGATGTGAGATCACTGCATGAATTCAAAAGGTTAGAAAATGAGTGGTTACCTGTGATTAAGGAAGACATTGTGTGAGTTGTAGGGCTGAGGAGGACGATAGTGAAAATACATCTCAATAATTTTCCCCTTGTAAAGATGCTGGGAACGAGACATGGAGGTACAAACAGGATTTGCGATTCCACCGCTAATGTGGTCGAAGCATTGTCGAATCCAACGAGCATTCGGTCCTAAAACATGGAATATTAGGAATGACTCTGTAAAATCCTACAAACTATCGGAAACCGGAAGGAAAATGCTGAACATCCTGCGAGGAGCGGATCGCTGGGGTCGCTAAAAGCAATCCCAAGGCTGATTATAGTCATGCGCCTTGCAAAAGGCCGTGGGTGGATTGGAAACCATCAAGGAATTAGATCGACCGACAGTCAGGAGAAAGCCGACTGTCTGTTGGAACTTCTCCAGACAGTATATAGACGGGATCAAGGGACACGGGGACAAATACTAGATCCTATCACTCTTGTGGTGGAGATGCCGAAAGGAGAAATCAAGGGGGGAGAAGTGTATGACAGCGTGAAAAACTGGACGCGTCGAAAGTGGCTGAGGTCCTGGTGTAGAATTTCACCCAACTCTCTAGCGCACCGCTGGACGAAGGGCGGCTTCCTGCGGACTGGTTGACGTCGACAGTCATACCTGTGCATAAGGGCGGGGACAGAGATAACTGCAGCGGCTAAAGACCGGTGGTTCTGACATCCATTGTGCTGAAAACCTTTGAAACTGCCCTTCGCGACAAGATAGTGAAACATCTGGAAGTCGACGACTTAACGATGGAGGAGCATGGTTTAGGCACAAACAGTCTTGTCTGACCAACTTGATAGGCATCTCGAACGAATTAACGGATAGGGTTGATGGGGGCGAAAGAGTAGAATCCTGCTACCTGGATTCACAGAAGGCCTTTGATCCGTGAACCACAAGCTCTTTGACCAGAATGTGAAGGCGTTCGGGATGGAAGCCAAGGTAAACGGCCGGATAGCGTAAAGTCTGAAGGATAGTTCTAGTAGAGTGAGGGTCGAGGGGTGTCTATTAGACAGAGGATTGCTATGCGGTCGGGTGCCTCTAGGGCCTGTTTTAGGGCCGTCGCTCTTCCGAAAGTATGGCAGCGACATAACCAGTGGGTTGGAAAATCCGTGCCTCATGTTTGCTGACGACATCAAACTGTTAAGGGCAACAAACACTAAGACTAACCAGAGGGACCTGGATAAAGTTTACCAGTAATCAGGAAGATGGAATCTTCCGTCGAACATGAACAAACGCTAGCGGCTCAAGGAGGGAGAGGCTAATTCCTCCCGTCACATGGTTTCACCTGGACATCAAGCCGCGATGGACCAAACTCAGCAAACGAGGGACATCGGGATAGTCGTGAGTGCGGACTTCAAACTTGGTCTGCAGTGTCAGAAGGCGGTCAAGTAGGCATGGTGTGCCCCACGCCAAATAAAGACGACCATAGGATCTAGCAGGTCTACCGTTCTTCTGAGGCTATTCAAGGCGTTTGTCAGACCGCACTTGGAATAATGTGTCCAGGCACGGAGACCGTATTTTATAAGAGATAGTAAGTGAGATAGTTGGTTTGGACATTTGAGACATGGGATATGAGGAGAGGCTGGGTGCGCTTTTCTTGTACTCCCCAAAAGACCTATTGAATATTTGACTTCATGCAGGCCTTCAAGATCATTAAGGGTCTGGAAGAGATATGGGATCACCGGGGAGCTCTATTACATGAAAAGGTCACGATACACTAAGAGGGGACGGGAAGACGGTTGTGTGAGAGCATGTAATCATCGGTTTGCGAAGCAAATCGTTTGCCGTACGAGTGCTGAATGGCTGGAGTAAGCTGCAGGAGGAAGTGGTCTAGGTGGGATCAGTGCGTGAATTCAAAGGGAGACTGAGCAATGCATGGGTAGCTGTGTTTGGAGAGGACACCTTGTGAATTTGTAGAGATGAGATGGTCGAGAAATGTATTTCATTTATTATTATCCCTACTTGTAGGAACAGAAAAAGCTTCCACTCTCCTGTTGTCAAAGGATAGTCTGATCCAAGGAGCTCTCGGTGAAAGAACTTGGACTATCAGGCATCCCGCTGTATAGTCTTGTAATCTAATTGGAACTGAAACTGGAGTGAGCTCACCTGAAACCTGTCCTGCTTGATACCTCAAGGTCACCGGTTCGAAACAGCTGGACCGAAGGTCGGCGTGTGCACGCGTTTTCTGCGGATTGAAGCGCTCGATGGTAATTAGTTAGTTACGCACCGCTGTTGCAAGTTATTAACGACTGTGCTAATTCCGATTTTTCAGATACCTATGAAATCAAGTTAGTCCTTTCGTTGTACTTGTGCCTTGCTGTGCTTCTGTGACTGCCCGCTGATCATGCCTAATTCGCTGCATGCTTTCGGCTTACACTAGTCCTTGTTGCTTGCTATAACACGATCATCTGAAGCTGTCTCACCCTTTGAGAGCTGGTTTTTGTCCTTAGGTTTCAGCAGTGTGTCGTTTACCCAAACAACGAACACGCATGTAATCACCTTTACGCTCGCATGCCGTATAGACACCGACTAGTAAGATCATAAATTCATTGCCCCATACAAGGTTCAATCCCGTTTCTAGTTGTTACTTACTTCGCGATTCTGTCTTACTGAGAGTGCAGTGGATACTGATACAGCTGTCGGAAATGCCCCCCAATCGGCCTCATTAAATTCCAAAATTATCTTAGAAATGACTGAACAAGATTTATTTGTGTATTAGAATTTTAGCTAATGTGATCTGGTGCGTGCAATGTTCTTGGCACACTGTGTTTCGGTGTAACCGTTTGGAGTTTTTACTTGATAAGATCGTTTGCTATCAATTTTTGCCAGTCAGCGGGAATAAGTTTGTGGTTAGTGTGTCCAAATAAAATCATCCACTGAAGTAATTTAAAACCGCCGTTAAACGTTCGACGTGCTCCTAAGTTATGTAAATGTGGAATGAGACAATATATAATTCGAGACGTGGCGTGTAGAGCAGTGCGGGATAAATAGGGAAGCGGAAACAATGTATAAAGTTTGCTATGCATCTCTTTCGTACTTCGCCTCCGCGTCGTCACTCGCCCCTCGTAGTCACTTTAGTTGGTCTGTTTGGTTGCCTGAATTGGTATATAGGGTCTCTTTAGACGATCGACTAATACTTCAGTTGTAAAATAATAAAATAACGACTATCTCATAACCCGACGAACCCAAGTTGGTAATCGCTTTGTTCATTTCTCGTTCGGATAAGACCAGTGTTTCAGTGTGCTTAATAGACACTCCCGCAGGTGAAAGTGTTCATAGTTCCATGTGCTTCGCGTGCCGCCCGTCTTTTTTTGTAATCACGATCTAGCCAAGGGCCAGTCTCCGCATCTTGGTGAGGATATCGTTGCGGGAAGTCAACGGATAGGTTTTCCTGCACGAAAGGTTTTTATGTTCTTATGACCCTATCTTCAGAGTCTTTCACGGCGAGCCTCCGTCTCAGAGCTTGCTGTTGTGTTGTTTGCTTTTAAGTGGAACAACTGGCGACTAACTGACCTAGGTTGGACCATATTAGAACGATTTGGTCAAGGTTTGCTGACTAGATGGGGTGTCGTCAGGAGATATTTCTCTTTGTGATTGGCTTGATTTATCATCATCGAATTCGGTCAGGTATCTGTTGGCTACTTAAGATGAAAATTGCAACGCCCTTTGTACACCATTAAAACCCAGTGTTTGGGAATGTAAACCCATACATCCTATTAAAGAGCAGTGTCAGAGTAAGACGTTTGTTTCACAGGATCTACTTGTATACTGGTGCTACTTCGATGAAATCTTTTTTCTGCCAAGTTTCCTCTAGAGTGTGCAGGAATTTAAGAAATCAATTAGCTGACCACTGTCGAATCGGTATTGATACAGAGAACTTTGATTAGGAGATACGGATATTCTTCGGCACTCCCTTTATGCAAAAATGCTAGTTAGCCGTAGCAGTAGTCAGTAAGGGCAAAGTTGTTTTCTTAATGGGGAGTCATATGCCGCGTGTGGCATACCCTCAGTTCTGATAGCTTAGCAGCCAGCAGATTTGTATGTAGTTGTGAATGAGTTTTGTCCGGCAGTTAAGCAGCTGAGTGCAAACGGAGGCCATGTCTGGGACGTCACAACTTTCCCCTGCCAATCGTTCTCTACATAAAATGCCACAAAATTGTGGCTATGGTATTATTCTGTGGGTTAGTACCCCATTGATAAATGCAACTTACGCGTTTCAAGATATTGTATTCCAACAGAGGTGTGCCTCCATGCTCCAACGAGCTATACAGGATGGCTTATCTCAAACCGAAGATCCAGTCATGCCTGGAAGTTCAATGGGTAGAGGCCTGACGAAGTAGTCTCCTGCTTCTCCAAGTTGGGGGTTGATCTGAGTTAGCAGCTCAGACGGAAAAACGAGTGGAAGAATAATTGATCCAAGAAGATGGGCCTCCACTCAGCTATGCTCCGCTGCCTTGCGGTCAGGTTCTTGTCAGAACCAAAGGCTTTGGTTGAGAACCCTAATGGTTCTTCTGTCTAGCGGCTGGACTCCCTAGCAGTACCCGTCCATCAATCCCCATAATTTACACGCCTACAAATAATTCCATAATGCATCGGTCGTCGCGCAGGATAATCAGGACCGCGCTGCTCATTGCATTGATCGGGGTGGGGTGGGTAATGATAAGTATGCTACTGCTCAGAGTTCCCTCTATTTTACAATAATAATGTATATTTCTCGATTTGCGAGATGCATGCGCAAGGCAAGGCCAAGTTTTTACATAGAAGATGCACAGGAAATACGAACAATATAAGTCGAAGGGAGAGGGGGTGAGAGTGACCTTAAGTGATTCGAAAGGTTTGTTTATTTGTTTCTGTATATTTCTCGACATACGAGAGTCATGCGCAAGGAAAAATCAAAATTGGACAAAGAAGGCACAGTGCAGACGCGGAAACCCTGGCTTCTCTCTTCAACCGAATCTCATTGCTCTTTCTGCCTACCCAGTGTCCCAACTGATAACACGCCTGAAACTTGGAACGGTTCCTTGTCGAGTAGTGTAGTAGATGGTTTTCAATCTGCTAGCTCACATCTCAAGCCTAGTCAGCTTCTGCATCTGGGTTCCTTCAATGTGCGCAATTTAATGCAGGCTGGCCTACAGGTGTGTTTAGCTCTGACAGCGGACTCACTTTCGCTTTGTGCCTGCTGTGTGAGTGAAACAGGAATTCAGGATTCGAGTAGTAATTCAAATGACTGCGTCAAATGTCTCATTAAGATATTTCTTTTACGCTCCAGGAGACGGAGCGCGTCAGGAAATGTGTCAAAGCGGTGAAGGAATAGTCTTTACTAAGAAGGCTGGAGCAGCCGTTTTAGATTGGATCCCGGTTAACAGTCAATTGTGTGCCGTGAGACTGCAGGAATCAGTCGGTGTCCGGAATGATAATAGTTTTGAACGCAGTCTATTTGTTATCTTGGCGTACGTCTCAATAGACTGTAGCACTGATATGGAAAAGACCAGTTTTACGGTGAAATTGTTACCCTTGTTCGGGAGAGGAAACGCTGTGAAATTTTAGTGGTAGAAGGTGACTTTAATGCACAAGTTGGAAAACTTAGTACATCGGAGTCCTGTTTAGGCGGGCGATGCGCCTTGCCTGCACAGCGAGCAGACAACGAGGAAAGACTTCTCCAATTCTGTGCAGATACTCATTTAATCCTATCTAGTACGAATTTCCGACACAGTTCACGTCGCACTGCGACATGGCGCTCTAAATCGACAGGTAATTTGAGTCAGATTGATCATATGGCAGTTAGCTACCGTTGGCGAGGTTCTGTCCAGAACTGTAGATCGTACTGGACCACGCACGTCGAATCGGACCATGCGATTTTTGCTGCAGCTGAATGGCCATCGACGCAGGCCACAAACCTGATTGGCTGTCGAACGTTTGTCTGATTCGGCTGTTCGCAACAGCTACGAACAGAAACTATCCGAGGAAATAAGAACTTCGACGAGCAGCAATGTAGACGATCAGTGGGATTGAATTAAGCAGGCTATGCGTTTGACAGCAGATTTCTAGCGTTCATCAAAAACGCTGGATCTCGCAAGGGTCGCTAAGTCTAATGGAACAAAAACGCGAGCTGCCTAACTGCAAGGAAGTGAATAAGATGCGTCGGCAGTTGCAGCGTCAGTTGACGATAGGCCTGAAGAATGACCGTGAAAACTGGTGGGTTAAGGTAGCCGAAGAGATGGAAGTGGCATCCGCTTCAGGTAACAGTCAAAGACTGTTTAAGCTTATGCGTAACAGCGGTGGGCGGCGAACTTCGGTTAGTGAAGTCGTGTGCGATAGGACTGGAGAGCTCATCCATGGTAGACAGGAAAGACTGGGCCGCTGGGCAGAGCACTTCAAGAATCAGTTTCGCTGGAAAACACGCTAACGTATTTAGTCCGACGTCTGGAACTGCTTGATCCCCCAACGGAAGTGGAAGTGGAGTCGAATATTCGGCTTCTGAAGAGGGGAAAAGCAACCGGTCCCGATGACCTTCCGCCAGTTCTTTTCAAATTGGGTGGAGAAATGGTGATGAAATCACTTACCTCCTTGCCTCGTGATATTTGGAACGAGAAGCGTATCCCGTTATCGTGGGGTGAGTCACTGATTATACCCGTCTTCAAGAAGGGTACACGGAGTGACTGCAGCAATCATCGTGGGATGTTTAATTCCGATTGTTACTAAGGTGCTAGCTTTGATAATGCTGCGCCGTTTGACACCGATTTGCGAGAGTAATATCCGCGAACAACAGGCCGGATTTATTCCAGGTCGAGGTTGCATCGACCAAATATTCACTCTGTGACAGATACTCGAAACGCGCCACACGCACCGCCGCCCTACGGTGGTAGTCTTCCTCGACTTGTAAGGTGCTTTCAACTCCATGGATCGACCAGCACTACTCAGTGCTCTCCACCGGAAGGGTATGCCAACGAAGTTTGTGAACCTGTTGCGAGCATTGTACTCGCGTACCTATGGTCGCGTTAGAGTGTACGGTGAACTGTCAAGTTGATTGGAAACGACTAGTGGAGTTCGACAAGGGTGTCCCATCTCCCCATCCTTGTTCAACTTCATGGACGAGGTGATGGAAGATGCTTTAGGAGGTCTCCGGGATACAGGAGTCGAACTGGAAAGTGGAGGAAAGCTATGCGGCCTAGATTACGCAGGCGACGTCGTGTGCCTGTTCGAGTCTGTGGACCATGCACAGCGGGCGGTAGATAGACTGTCGAGATCGGTTGCTCGGTTCGGCATGTGCTTTGCACCTTCAGAGTGCAAAGTACTGCTACAGGACTGGACGACAGCAGTGCCGAACTTGGTGCTGAGTGGAGAGGAACTAACGACTGAGGACCGTTTCACCTACCTTGGTAGCTGCATGTCCTACGATGGTAGCTCGGGATTGGAGGTAAATATGCGTATATCCAAGGCTCGTGCAGCTTACGCTGGACTGAATCACTTGTGGCGTCGGTCTGATATTTCACTGAAGTCAAAAGGTTGTGTGTACTGTGGTGCAGTGCTTTCAGTTCTGTTGTTGTACGGTTGCGAGACGTGGAGTATGCGTGTGGGCGATGTTCGTCGGTTGGAGGTTTTCGAAAACCGATGTTTACGTAGTATGGCTAGGATTGGATGGAGTGACCGGGTGAGTAATATTGAGGTTAGGAATCTGGTATTGGGTGCCACTTCTGAGAATAGCTTGTTTCAGCGTATGAAACTTAGTGGACTACGGTGGTTGGGTCTCGTGTTGCGTATGTCTAACACTCGTCCACCATACGGTGCCCTATTTTGTGTTTCTCCCAAGCAATGGAAGAAGCCATGTGGAGGCCAACAGATGACGTGGCAACGTGGGATGAGAAAATGTACAGCGAAGTTAGGTAAAGTAGGTGTCTCACGTGTCCGTGGTTGGGGTCCGAAAGACTCGTCGACCTGCTGGTTGAAGGCACTGAAGGATATGGCAGTGAACCGTGAACAGTGGCGGTCGTGCTGTCATTTTCTATCGAATCAGGATGATTGAAAACACGTGCGTTTGTGCAGTTAGACTGTGTTCTGTATGTTGGCTGCAGCAGCGTTTTATCTCTTCCCGCCTGTGTAGGTCCACTCCCTGTTCCCCTTGGATATTCACTCTTTTTATAGACATATGTAACCTTGGGGAAAAGGCAGCGGTCAGAGAGGCTTGCCTTACTGTTTAACGCCGAATAATGATGATAGATACGGTGCTTTTGGTGTCATGACCGATAATGTGTTGATAAACGTTGCATCGGTTCCGCTGGCTTATTGGTTACGCAACCGTATCTTGCGCCGAAGGCTCGCGTAGATTGGGGAAGTTTACTTGTTTTTTTTGGGCGCATAGAGGTGGATCATGGTTGCTTCGGTCGTGGACGGGATTTTACCTTCAGCATTCTTTGGTAGTCTTCGGACAATATTGACCGGACGAAAATCTTTACTGGTGTTGATTAAATGATTCGATTCCATCAGGTGCATATTGACTATTGTTTGTCTTTTCTTTGTTGGTCCTTTGTTCAACCAGCTCGAGCGATGTTCCCTTATGCGTCCAGACGGCCTTCTTTTGGTTTGATTCAAATACTGCGCACAGCGCGAGTGAGTTGGTACACACAGTAAGAGTTGGCCTCTATAGGTAATTTGTCTTTCATCTGTAGAAGAACTGGTCGAGGTGCAGAAAAACTATATAGTTCAGCAGCAAAGTATGCATTCCTCATCGCCTTATGAAGCCGTCTACTCAACATGTCTGCTTTAATGTTTCCTCTGCAAGGAACGAATACGTATACGGCTTTCTTCCTAACTTTTTAAAGGCTGCATTTATTCATTGATCCTCCTAGTGTTATCGATAAAACATTCATGATACTCGTTCTGCAGAAACGTTCGTCTTCAATTATGTCTGATGCGCATATCATGACGGCTTTTCGTGCTAATCACTAGACAGGACTTTGTCAAGACAATTTTTGCAGTGTGCGTATTACCCTACCCCTATTTTCTTCTTATAGGCTGATCGTTGAAGTTGACAGTAGATCCCCGATGGAACAACATTGTCGGGATCCATATTGGTGGTCGCTTAGTTGTCCTTCGCGTTCGAGGAGCGATTGCAGTTTTTCGGAGATAATGGTTTAAGAGCTCGTGATGCCTCACGGTGAAGATATACATATTGACTAAATTCGCTACCTGTCATCAGAGAACTCCAAAGCATATATATATATATATATATATATATATATGAAACTACCACGATACAGTTTCGATATCGTTTACAAACCGGGGAAAGGAATTGGTCGCGGAAGCTCGTAGTGACTGATTAACTACGACCTATGAGTTCGTCCCTGTTTTATATTCTGCCGTTTCCCGGAATTACTATCTCCCATCATTTTTCAGCTCCTATTGTTTAGCTGCATTCTGGACATTCCTCTCACCCTCTTTAACCACCCGTATGACATTCTTAAATATGCAACTTATCCTACACAGGAACGTTACCGCCGCTCCGAGAGATCTGACTATGGCTACACCTAAAAAAATTTGGCCGCACGATGCATAGATTTATCTTTGGACTCGGGGTAGAGCATTCCAAAAGCTTGGATTTCCAATTCATATGTCTTCCGTAAGAGTGAAAGGCAGGGCTGTATGCTATCCGGCGCGTCATCAAGTTGCGGAGAGAATGATCCCAATCTCGGTGGTTAGCCATGAATAACGTAGGGTTAAGCTCACTGAATGCGGATCCGCGGGGAAGCGATGCCAGTGACGGCAGGTTTTCACCTGGCAAGCGTTCTCCTTATAATGATGGTGATACAATGGTGCGGTAAATGTGGCTTGACAATCAATAAGGAAAAAGTCCTAAATCGCTCTCCGAATAAATGAACATGGGCCAAATCTTCTGGCAAATGACTGTTCTAAGTTCCCGAGAGCTGTGGGCTCCTGATTTGAATTAGTTAAAAGGTGTATCAACTGAACCTTGAAGGAAGGTCAGTGTTAATGTAAATCAAGATCCTTCCTAAACGGAAGATTTTCTGTTCGTGATTATTAGACTCCAACTAACCGGTAGCTGTCTTTAGTCCATACATAGGTGCGCAGTCGTGTTTAGCATACTCGATGGAACAAGTACTTTTGTTGGACAAGCGAATTAGTTATCACTTATGAACTTAAACTAGGGTAAACTGTAAGACCCCTCCAAAAACGTTAATGAAGTTTTCGTGCTCCAGTGCGGTTTCATTTTTCAAATTCAGACAAGTTTACCTAGGCAACCAAGGTCATCCATGTTTAACTGAATTGTTACAGTCTGCAGACAAATATAATGAGGAAGATCTGAAAATCAATTCGCGGTAATTGCTGATGCTACCTTAAATGCAGCAAATACTAGGAACCTAAGGATATTAACGGTGGTAATTTTTTAATGCATCACAATCAACGGCACCTGATATATATATATATATATATATATATATATTAATATACTATAATTAGTATATTTCGATCACCACAATCGTAATCATGTAGAAGGAGTTTGTGCAGAAGCTCTTCTCGAAGAGTCCACAGAAGAACCAACAACTGTGATTCGTTTATAATTCTTTGCAGTTGGCTGAGCCCAACCTTGGAGGATCGATGAGCAAATGCCCAGCAGATAGTATATATAATATAACTATATATTAGTTAAGATATAATACGGATATATATATATATATATATATATATATATATAGCCGCCAAGAGGTAATAAAATGTCTTTAATGGTTCCTGTTGGCGGAGAAACACGCTGCAATGCGCATGAGGTGAGCTGCATGAGGATCAATTGTTCACTTGTCCTCTTTGAACCGTAACACTACTTTGACATTGATCCCAGCAAGGTGGTGAAGTAAGCTTTGCCTATGTGGTTTGCCACTACATATTTGGTTTTCGAGTCCAAATTCGTGTATGTCGGCTTGTTCGGGGCCTTTTTAGGGTAGGAGGTAAATTCTCAAAAATGGTATCGGGTTGGTCTGAACTAAATTCATTTTGAATATCACTATATTCTTCGACCTTTGGTTATCGATGAGTTATTTTGAAGCATCACACGGCGCACTATTCCGTATGAGAATCGATTTTCCCAGAACAGTTAAAATGGCGACCACAGATAATTCCTCTTTTGAGTATCACGAATTTGTCCATGGTGAAGTGATCTTGTTTGAATCCATCGGCGTGAATGCTTACGCTTATTAACAATCCAAATTATCAAGCAAGAAAAACACTGTTTATGCTGTCGACATAACCGATCACACATTTGCAAGCCCTGAAACATTATCCACTCCAACAAAAATCGATCTAGATGAATGAGGCCCATCAAGTTCTAATTTGCAGGCTGAGTCAGTGCTCGCAGTTTCAGCCGCATTTTTAATACATGCTTTGCACCAGCTAACACTTGAAACATTTATTCGTCATTTTCTGCAATCGGAAGCAGTATTCACTTGTTTTCTCTTACTGGATTGATGATTAGAAATTCTAGTGCATTTTTTTGATTCTGTCAAAAAGGGCATTATATCCATGATTAAATATTGGCGAATTCTCAACCTCCAATTTACGTCTTGGTTGAAATTTTCTCTTATTTTTGCCTGCTAGGCACGTGACTATGGTGGAACAGACATACCCATGACAGCCAGGGCCCCTCTATGCGCAGAAGGAAAGGAACTTACAACCATGATCCTGGTATTTGCAGTGAGATAGGACCATTTAAGATCCCAGGAAGTCTGATTTGGCAACTAGTCGGACGTTGGTGAATCAGCAAGTACCATAAGAATGGTGTTCCTGTTCACTCCAAAGCACTCAACAAGGTTTTTAGCAAGATGTTGGTTGTTGTCTAAAAAAGATTGCATCCAATGTCTTACCATATTGCCACGGAACCAGTATGACGGTTTGAACGAAGCTTGTTCAGATGACATCGAGTTTTACATTAATGTTAAAGCCGTAAAAACTGTATCTCACATGGGTAATTAACACTAAACGTTGGCCAACGTAGAATTTCCCGATCATCAAGGGAGTGAATTCGGCTTGTTCTTTGAGGCATGATTTTAATTGGAATATTGGGTGAAAATGACTTACATTGATCCAGTTGCAAACTTTGTGGTTATAACCTAGGATGATTCTTCGAAGTATATGTTATTCGCGGTTCTCGGCAGATAGCCAGTTTCCATATTCAAATGACTGACGACAGAGGACAATCGTTGACGCTCCGTTGGTTACCATATTTGGCCTAGTGAGACCTCGTGGTTCTATGCCATTCTAAGTCTCAGGGACCTGATTGCTGAAACCCCCTCCCCCCTGCAATAGACCCTAAGCTGCTTTGAGTCATACCAGTTGCACTCATTTATGCGTGAAGCATGTCATAAGAAATGTTTGCCTCAAGCTAGCCGTCTCTGTTTCCAAAAATTTCATCCTTGATTTGGCTCTCAGACCCGCGGTATTTTGTTCTAATTTCTCGTTCTGCACAGTCTTTAGTGTTGCATTTGGGTTTCATATTTCTGTTTTCTTTTCCTCATCATGGTGTTAATACATAAACAGATGAAAATAACACCAGTGAAGTAGTGACATACGGAAGTGGCCTGAACCGCATCTCATACCATAAATGCCTCACTCAATCTTGTAGAACCTATGTGGAGATTTGACGCGTTCTCTAGAGCCTAAGGGCCACAATTGGGGTAAGCAACCCGATTATGGTCATACATTCGTATGTTTCGCCCCGTCGGTACATTTTGGGGCGTAAGTTGGTTTCATCTCGACTGAGGTATTATCACCCGTTATAATCGGCCAGTCCATTCTCCCGTTGGTAAAGCATCTCCCTAGTCTTGTTCATTGTACCCTTACTAGGGATTAAGGCGGATGCTAGTTTCCAATGGGTTTGGGATGCTTATGAATACTGAAGTTCAGTACTATAAGACTGGGTAAGATTTTGCCTAGCGTGTTTCAGTTGGTTCTGGACAACGTTCCCTGACGCTCAAACACGCAGTTTCCTACTTTTGATGCAGAACAGATCCGTCAGTTTCATATGTCATCTCTTCACTCATTTTTAAGGCCACGTGGCTTTTTCTTTTCCTGCTTGCTTATGAAGTAGTTATTAAGTGATGCCACTTCACTCCTTTAGTTTGCGACGTTTGTCCATCATTGTTGCTTGGGTGACGCTTTTCTGCTGATTTTGCTGAGCATGTTTTCTTATGGTAATTTTCTGTTTTTTTTGGTCTATAGCCAACATTCTCAGCCAATCTAATCCCGGAACATTCGACAAGCGTTCTGGCGTCCAACAGTAACGTCACCCAGTTCCCCAACACACATTCAGATCAAAGTCATGCCCAAACACATCTCTTCAGTCGTGTACAGCCGGCCCGCCCTTTGCACGCTTTCCAACAACAAAATTATGCAAATCCTGGAGGGTGTACTCCGAATGTCGAGCTGCACGAGTTGCACTGCTGTCCGCTAGTCCGTGTTCCAGCCCCAGTCTATTATATGCCCAATTCGTGTTTATTGGGAACACCAAAACCATCCAGTTTTACTGAATTTCCTGCTCTACCTTCCAGTGCCACCGGAAGTCCGTTATCCACTGTTCGTTCTACTCGCACGTATCACGAAGCTTGCCCATCTCCATCTGTTCTTCAAAGCGATCCGCGGGACCCGCCTGAATGTGTTAATCCCCATTCCGCTAATTGCGCACCTACGTATTTAACATTGATGTACGACCCGCGTTCAGCGGGTTTGCCATCGAATTACCCCTCTGGAGACTGGATTCCACCGGCTCAGAATTTCACCTTCCTCAGTAGTCCTTCCGGTGGTGTTCGTGGCCCCCCCACATTACGTCTCGTTCATTTGTGTCCAACGTCCAGCCCTTCCAATTGTCCACTCCCCTCTACGCCGTCACATTACAGTTCCTATGGGATAGTTCCATGCAGCGGTAACACACATCAGACTAACCTTTACTTTTTAAGTGAGGAGACGAAATATAGTCAGTCAGATCTGTGTTCACGTTCCAACGGCCTTCAAGCTTTCGGTACGAACTGCTCAACTTCAAATACCTCCACCGCGTCTAATACTTCTGTAATTATTGACAATCCCGCCTCTTCAAATTCACCATTTTTCAGCTCTCCACCGACACGTTATTTAAGCCAGTCAGCTCAGGTGAATGGTTGTTCTACTGCGTTCAGTCTGCTTCAGAACGACTTGTCATATCGAAACACAGAAAATCTATATCCATTGGATCAAAATCAATTCTGTTCACTAGAATATCGCGAGTCTGCGGGCTTCGAGACTATGTCCATTCAGAGGACAGAGCTAGCCGAAGTGAATTCTGTCCATTCGGTCTCGCCGGGTAAGCTGGCGGGACCTGAGGGTGCGTCAGGACCCTCTTCCGGATTTGTTCAATCCTCTGTTTCTGACATTCCACTTGGCGATTTGGAGGAGTTGTTTGCCCGCACCTCAGTGAATGACGTGTACCTTGGACCGGTTCGAGGTCCCGATGGAAAAATATTCCCATTAGACCCAAACGTGCGTGTAGTCAGTGATTGCGCTACTTTGCCTTATTCCTCCTCGTCCTTGGCATTCGCTCCTCCTGGAATCATTATGGTCACAGAGATGTGGTCTATATTCGTCACCGAAAGACTGAGCCACTGCAATCATCGAATTCACCAAATGAATCTGGAAGCCCTACGCAACTGCCTTTATGATCACGGACTAAACCAGTTGGGCTCTCCGGTCATTTTGCGTCGACGTTTGCAAGAGTTTGTTCGACGTGTGCGTGATTTTCAATCTTCTGATGGTCGTCGGCTGAGTAAAATTGCAGCCGCTGCGGCTGTTATGGCTTCGTTGGAACAGAATGCAGAAGGATTAAGCGTTGATTCGGCGACTTCATCACCGGAACAGAACAAACCGAATACAGATAATGTAGAGGACACCTCAACAGCCTCGCAACAGCAAATGACTGTTCCGCCACCACAAATAACCAAACTACCAAAACCTGTTATTCTTACACCTGATACATTCTATCATTATTTGCTAATCATAGATTTGGAAGCAACATGCGACTTCCAAGAAAGATACCAGAACATACCGGAGTATCCTCACGAGATTATCGAATTTCCCGTCCTGTTGTACAACACTCGGACTAGACGCTGCGTAAGCGTGTTTCATGCCTATTGCAAACCTCGCGTTCACCCCGATCTTACTGCATTTTGTACCAATTTAACACAAATTAGTCAGGCTCAGGTAGACAGTGCACACTCGTTCCCACACGTCTTGGCCAAAATCGAAAACTGGCTGTTTAACAAGCACAAACTATCCGATCTTCGGTGCGCTGTCGTGTGCGATTGCAGTGCAGATATGGGGAAATTTATGCGAATTCAGTGTCATTTAAACGAGATTCCATTGCCTTCTTGGGCCACAGTGTGGATCAACTTAAGCAAAGCCTTCCGAACGTTTTATAAACTGCCTTCCAAACACCGGGTGACATTGAGTACAATGTTACATGATCTAAATCTCTCGTTTATTGGACAACAGCATCGTGGATTAGACGATGCAATCAATATTCTACGTGTAGTTCGCACTCTCCTCGCAGATGGTTGTTTACTCCGAGTTAATGAACGCGTTGATTTCGGTCGGGCTCCAACATTCGTCGCGTCCGTTCCCCGACTCGTAGCAGAAGCCACCTCCGGTTTGATGGGCAGTCGTTTGGTGCTTCTTTCTCGAAAATCCAGGGCTAACACAGGGTCGGGTATTTACTCCGAGAAGGACAAAAATTCTCAATTACCTACTGATCTCCCTGAAGATCATCGTCAGTCATTTTTATGGTTAGCCAATGTACAGAAATCTCGGATTCTGAGAGACTAAACTATGTGGCTAGACTCTATTTTCCTCACAGAAAATCAAATAATGAGTACATTGTTTCACTTCTCGACCGTCATTCTGCTTTGGTTTCACCGTCCCATCCAGATCTTCCAGACAACTCCCGTTTTTTGTGAATTAATTTTTTGTCCTTTTCTACGGTTTACTGTACAGATCAACATCGAACATTGTCAATTTGATTTTGGGTTGTGGCAGTTTTTGTGTACTGCCTCTGGATGCAATCAGTTTGTTTGTTTTATTTACTCCCCCTTTTAACTTTCCCCCTCTAAATTCCGAACTGAGTTGAAGTGGGATAATGACAGCTGTTCACTCATCTGGGTTGTGTATTACTAGTTTCTACATACGGAACTCTTTGCAGATTTACATGACACTACTGTGGTGGATTGTTGAGTGGCTGATAACCTGTGAACTTACACATTACTTCTCACCCGACTACGTAGTATTGCGCAGTCCCGCCTTCGCCATGTAACATTAGCTTTCCAGTGTTGGTCTTTTGCCCGGTCACAACGAGATTGAAAACGCTACGGTAATGTATACCACCTGACACGCCCACTTGTTGGCCTATGAATCACTGTAGTTAGAGTCGTTCGAGTGCGGCCTAATCTATCCTACCCGTCCCCTCTTTCTCACCCCTTTTCTCTAACTATCAGATCTCTTCTCCCGTCAGACTCCATCCTCTTCCCTTACTTCGTGTTATGCCACTTTTGCGTGGTTGCGAGATGCATTTCTCGCTGGTCTCATTCTACTTCCTCCTTCACCTTACTCCATTCATCCTTCAATTTCCCCACACGCATCTTCACACACCTTTATGCAGATCACCTGCGTGTTTATCTCGCAGGTTCCCATGGCATGAAAGCACGGGCTCTCAGCTTCAATTATAAAACAAAAAAGAAATTTGAGCCTGAAATATACCGTTTTCTACTTTTTCATTGAAAGAATTCGGCTCATATGAACTGATTCGACTTTAGCCGAGTTATTATACCAAGTTGAATTGACTTGATCTTTGGTCCAATGTCTTTTCTGACTAGAATGACTACAAAATAATGAGCAAATGAGCCCAGGAAGGAAGTTGATGCGCGCCGCTAAAAGTTTGGTGTATCGATGCGAAAATTGGGACGAGGATAGGGGTCGTTTGAAAAGTAAGAAACGATGCAACAAGTATGAGCAATCAGGAGAAGTCATGTACACAGCGTACGTCGTAATAGCACTGGTTCCTTTTTACCCACGTAAACGGAAGCGAAAGTTCTCTGAAAGGTTGTTGGTTCTGTTCCTTGGCTCCAGAACAGGATCTTGCCAACGACAAATTGTAGAGGCTATTATGGTTGCAGGCTATTCGTGCCTCTCCGCAACGTGCTGCATTGTCTAAAGAAATCGAATGTTTTTCTCCTGCCACCTTTTTCTTGATACAAGCGACTGTTCCCAAGTAAGTTGTGCTAACACCGCACTGCGTGATAAAATGTAGCCCTTGAAGGTAATTCGCTGGTATGCCCGAGTTGATTTCATTAGCATGTGCGCTGTCTCCATGAATTCTGACGCTTTTGATTGCTTAGAGAAAATGGCTTTCACGAGTGGAGCAGCACAATATATATCGTGGATTGTCTATGTTCAGACTGCTGTCCATCTGGAACTGTTGGGAAATGAATGGCTTCTGCTGGGTGCGGTCAATTTCGTGCACAGGTAAATAATCCATGAGAGATTCTGAGTGTTTTTTGTTTTTCTACTTATCTGGCACTTGATTCAGCGATCTGAGAGTAACTGTAAGGTGCACATAAACCAACTTGGCATTCTCCATCCGAGCCATATGGCTGAAGTTTTTTACCGGCAAAACATGCTTCGACTTGGTGATTCCGATTTTTGATTGCATTTTCGTCTATCCCTGGTGAAAGATTAGCATGAACCCTGTCGGGACGGGCCAGTTGAAGAAGTCCAATATATACGCTTGCTTGTACGTAGGCCCTGATTTGCGATTGAGAGGTAGAAGTTCATTTGAGCATTTTATAATCTCATTAGGTGTATATGCCATGAGCGCAACGCATTTCAGGACGTTCGCATGGTACGTATGTTTGCTTTCGCTTTGCCCGAAAAAGTCGAAATTTCAGACTTGTCACGCACCAGTAGGTTCTGGAAATTGACTTCGCTTGGCCCAAATCTTAATGGTGCACAGAACGTGCTAATAAGGTGCGGAAGGCTTCCAAACAATCAGGACGTCAGCGATTCGGGACGAGATAGCGTGTTATTTCCGATAGACATCATCACATGTTTCGGCTTATTACAAAGCCACACTACTTCTATAACGGTCAGCGAATGAGGGCCAGTGATCGACAATGAGGTGAATTGCTCGGGCCTGCTATGGTAAAGCGGTTAACACCATTCGATTCCCCCCATCATCGGTCGGTTTTTCTGAAGCATTGTGTGAGTTGTATAATTAAAAAGGTTAAAAAAATACCCAAGATATTAATCGCATGATCGCTACTGGAAGAGACTAGAGGTTTCAAATCTGATTTCCTTCGTTGGGAAAAGTTGCTTTGTTTTGACGTTACCTCGTAAAAACCTTGCCGTTCTTAAGACATTTCTAGAGGGTTACCATGGCGCTGCTTGGACTGGGAGAAGTCTTACAATAGGGTTCGTTCATCTGTGGATGCCATGGCCAATCATTGTGCCACTTGGATCTGCACAGCACTTGTCAGATGTGGTAATTCGTTTGATTGTGATTTCTGAGGTGCTGGTGCGACCCGCCCATTTAAACTGGTTGCGCAGGCATTTCGCACACGTTTGATGATATTTAAATTCCCGTGGGAGTTAAGTCAGCTACTCTTCTTTAAATCTACTGGACAATTTCTCTGCGGCAGGTGTTCGAAATTTCAGTTTCCTGTATGATAAAGTAGCAGAGGTAGCTAAACAAAACAAGTGGACTCAAGCGCATTGCACGCATCATGAGATTTGGCTGGTCGACTCACTGATTAGTGTAGTCGGGTTTCCCTTTTCAAGGTACGCGAACACAACTGCATCTTGCACCCCCCCGTACTTAAACTGAATCAGGCAGCAGCTAGTAAATCGACAGGAAGGTCGGTGTTGTGGTGGTTGTGGACGGTCGCCTTCTTCCTTTGACTTGCATACGTTTTCCGTGTATTCCTTTTGTTCTTTTCGCAAGACTAGTGGAAGCCAATTGGGTTAATCAGATCGGCGGACTTTGTTTTTGAAAGTTTTAACGAGCTCAGAATGCGCTCAGCTACTTAGTGTCTCCTGGGGAGCCAATGTAGCATTCAAAAGTGAAATAGATTATAGACTGTTAGAGATGTGAAATATATTTGATCTTTTTCGGCTTGTTTTTGTGCGGAATGGACGAAAAACAAGTAGGAGCAAAGACCTCTCTTATTTGCGATATTCATTAAGCGGTGTTTTGTCACCGTTCTTGGCGGATACCGAACATCACAGGCGGCTGCGCGAAAACCTAACTTTGCAAGAGGTGTTCACACAGAATCTGATGGTCAACGTATTTGAATGATGCTAACGCTTGTCTACACACCCGGTGCAACATTAAGCGAAAATTGATTCATCGGAAAAAATGAACGATTGCGCAGACAGCAATTATGTGTATTACCACAGCCACACTCAGACGACAGTTATTGTCTGTCCTCTGTGCAATGTCCCCAAGATAAACCAAGGGCCTCATATGATTAGGTAGCATAGACTTATGCAGAACCCGTCAAGGCTTTTACAAGTCTGCTGGTACCGTATATAACCCATCAAGAGATGAAATATTAGGAGGCAACACGAATGATCTCAATCTGGTTTAACACCCAAAACTAAGACGATAAAAACGAATATGTGTAACATAGAATCCTATTGTAACAGGCGGCCTTAGAATTTTCCTGCGGTTACTTTCACTTCCATGATAAATCCACTGCGAAGTAACATGCAGCTGCACTGACGTGCAGCGCCAGGGCAGGCTTGGATAATGAATGATTCAGATCTGATCCAAAAGAGAGCTAAATCGATTGCCAACAATCTTCACACCTGAATATCAAGCGGGGAACTGCACATGGTTCAGCCAATAGCATGTTGATTGAGTGCTTCCTTCGGTGATCATAATTTACCGCACGGTTACAGAAAAACCGTAAATAAAAACGAGTCATTGGAAAAACAAAGTTTTCGCTGTCACGAGCAACCTCAGTTGAGTTACTATCAACTTCGAACATTATGAAATCGCATAATGGAAAAAGAGTCTGCTCTATTTGTTCTTCAATTCACAGTTCGTGCACTTACCAGGGACCGACTATTCTGTTTTCGCACCAGCTTTAAGTTGTCTCTGTATCGTGGCTCACCTGAACAATGAATCTAACAGAGATACACCGGAAATTTTACGCACATCACGGATGGATTCGCTACACATAATGTTTGATCCAACACATGGTTGGCCATCGTAAGGGCAACGGTTTTCATGCAAACACTTTCACTTGTCGCTGATGAAAAAAGGTGCTGGGCGGATGAAGAAGATACAGAACATGATCAGTAACTATATTTGGTCACAAAGAAAATGTTCCATAGAATCGCTCGGTGTCTGACAATGTTTGGCAGAAACACAAGCATCGGGATGTGCTAAGACATTCAGTACATTTTCACTTGTTGGTTCAATTGAGCAGCACGAATAAATCAGGGTACCGAGTCGTTGTGAGCCCGATTACATAGACATTTTGGAATGACTGCAAGGATAAGGATCGCTACGCGTCCGCTATCTGGTTCTAACAGATTACATTCAGCAGTCATGAATAAGCGGTTGGGTTCTTGTTCCCCCACTGTCTTACTTGTCCGCTTACATTTGTATACCCAGTTGTTTAGCCTGAAGGTGAGGACGAAAACCACATCCTTCGGCATAAATTTTCTTGCCGATGCATGACAAATCTTGGGTTCTCATGAAAGTATTCACCTTGTGATATCAACGCTCAACTCGCCATTAAGAAACCATGAAAATACTGGAAAGCTGTTTGCTCCTTATTAGGAATCATCAGTATATCAAGAATGAAACGGCTGTACAATGTTTCCGCAGTTTCTAAGTGGTGATTTGAGCACTGACACCACATGGTGAATAATTTCATAAAAACATTCATTCTCCTACTACTTATACATTCCGGGTTCCGAGCATTCCATATAATTTTGTTAATGAAGTCAGCTGCATCTGGTTGTACAGCCTAGTTTACCAATCAGTACTTCGAAATCAACGTCTGACAATCTCCGGTATGCTTCGATTTGTAAACATCTACATAGTAATTATGCGTAATTAATTCAGCAAGGATCAGCCACTAACCAGTAACAAAATTCTGTTGTTCGATCACCAAATTACTAGTGACTTCCCGATGAACCGTCAGAATACATTCCATCTTAAACTGCTTCCATCTGAGCTGTAAATGAGAAGTCTATTGAACTATATAAGAAATCATGTTCACTACTATACGACAAAGGATATCTAGATTTTATTGATTATACAGAAACCATCTCAATAGAGGTGGGGAGGAGATGGTTCTGTTTGGCTGGTCCGTCTAGGCCGTCTTCCACATTGTTTAATTTTCCACAACACTGAATCTTAAATGGAAGTCAGAAAACCTGCAACGGTGGTAAGAAGACCGATAGCTTTGATGGTGGGTGTTCACAAGCCAATGCTGTATGACCTTCATGAACCATCCTGGGTCCGGACTGATTAGCGAGCCTTGCCTTCAGTTTTCTGCTTCCGGTCACAAGTGCCAATCAAAAGGTATGTAAAACCATCACACGTGGGACCGATCTACTGAACAAATTGCCAAGAAATCACCGCTAGAAATCAAATAGAACATTCTTTTATGTCCAGTCTACATTGTGCAGCTGAAATCAAGGAGCAATCAACAGTTCGAATTCAAAGTCCTTAAGAAACATAGTAAGTTCATTTTTGGTAACCTAAAACCCAAAGGATAATCAAAAAAGGAAGACGTGAAAATCTGATAGATCCCTATGCGTAAAAGTTTTCTTGATGCATACCAGAAACAAGGTTGCCATAAATTAGAGACACTGTATTCTTATCTGCATATTGTTTCTGTATCTCTGGGTGATTATCTGAATTCATTTGGGGAGAGGAGACGGACTAGATTTGATGGAGATATTTAGGGAGCCTAGCCTGTGACACCACCACATTCAGAACCACAGTTAGCCTTATATTTGGGTATTGTTCATGATAGAACAAGCAGACCTTGTCATAAATGAAGAAACGGAAGAAGTTGCCGTCCAGACAGTTACTCATTAGCGAATTGTGTGGTACTGTATCGATGTGGATATCACAAGTTGCGATTTATTACTACTTATTGGCCCCTAGTGTTTGAAATTATGGAAACCAACGTTCTGAACGAAATTATAGTGCACCAAAATGTCTTCAGCACTCAACAGAACAAGTGGCTCCAAGAAATTAACGGAATGGAAATTTCAGCAAAACTGTGGAGCGAACACTTAGACTGAACTCGATATTGAGGGAAGGTTTATGCCACAGAAATCCTTCCTGAGTAGGGGTTCAATGGAAGTGGAGTCATCTAGTAACGAGAAAATGTTCAACCTGCACAGGTCGAACACTCCGTGCTGAAATTGGTTTGATCTGGAATAAAATAAATCTCTCTTACTGGGCATTTCCCACATCTGGTAGTGATACACGGCAGTCGTAAATTCAATGGCATAACCAACCGAAACATAACAGCTTTCATGACTCTCTGATAGGCATGCTTGGCGAAATAGAAATTAAGTCCAGTGATCAGAACATATCGTAAATCAACGTGATGAGCTAAGACCAACAAAAAATTTCAAATCCGTTGGGAGACTTTATGGTTCGACCCGACATTCACCAGAATAAAAATACGTCGCATGTCGGTTACGACGTAAAAACGTTTTGCATCATAACATTGCGTGGAATTGACTTTTTGAGGGCTCGCACTGACTGCACTCCAGATGAGATTCAAGCTCAGATTAATACGTCACATAGACAAAGTATAGCGTCCCCTTACGGAATTAAATACCACATTAAAACCACAGTGGGGAACATTCGATACTTGTTAAAAGTTTACCGCTAGGTTTCAAAAAGGTTTTGAAATGAGCAGAGTAGACACGCTCTGGGGCTGTAAAAGAATGCTTAACTGAATACATTTGACCTGTCACTTTCATCGCAAATTATTTGGATATATTTGTGATGGATGACTGGCTATTTACTCACACACTGAAGGCCTGATAACCATTGCATCGACAGAGGTACAGATATTACCGATTGTGATGCATTCGAAGGTTTTCATTTGCAGTATTCCTAAAGTTCTGGTACTTAGGAGGCAGAAATACATGAGCAAATATCATGAATTTACTTTTAGGTTCACCCAATAATATTTGTTTGTGGGCGGTATTAAGGCTAGTGAGCTTTGCTGGCAAGGTAATCTCGCTTGAACAAGAAAAGCGAAATCTTATTGGAATGAAAAAGTTTCATGAATGTTTCCGGAAAGGCTTAAAGATTTATACCATTTTGGATCCATTATTGCTAACGAACTCCGTTGTCCAACGGAACCACTTGTTTTATAAATTATTCTATCTACAATTACGCTTGCTTTTGTAGGCTGAAAATAATCGTTTGCTAATAGGAATATTTTCCGCTAACTTGAGTCTAGTGGTCACGGCCGATCAGATTCAGAAAAACTCATGTTTAGAAAGCATTTTCAATTGTGTCAAAGTAGCCTTGCACCAAACTCATTCAAGCTTGCCGCCATTTCCACCTGCACCTGCACCTGCACCTTGACAGTGCAACAGTGAGCTGGTACCACAATGTAGGGGCCAATGAACTGGTTGAAAACTTTGGTCAGTTTAAAATTTCGTCTAAACGTTTCCAGCGTTATACCAAAAGCGAGCCTTTAGTGGAGGAAATCAATCACATCCGAAAAGAAACTAAGAGTTACTTACATTCCTGTTGAAATTTTACCGCAGGTCTTTCCTCTAATCCTGACGCAGTTTATTTCTGGCATCCCATACACCATTGTCCGGTTAGGTCTGAATAACATTTAAGCGTTCCGCCTGTTAGTGGGTGTGGATTGCTGATTAATTGCGTGGGAAAAAAGGAGACAGTTTTCCTGTGCTAAGCGCCTTATTCTGGCGACCCCGTAATTTTGTTGATGGAACCATGACCCGTGGCGACCCGCAGAAATCTTAAAAATGGACATTTCTAGGAGAAATTTCACTGAAGAAGTTGGTCTGCTTTCTCATTACGGTCCAACTGTTTACTCTTACACGAATAAAATAGGGAAATCCTCAGAGACAGATCAAAAGGGAATACATCACGAATATGGTAATTTTCTCCTTGATACCGAAGATATTATTGATTCTAATGTATTAAACAATACAAAAAACTAATAGTTCCTTCGGAAGAGGCTCGTGTTTTACTTTATCAAGATTTGGTAAACATGTTATCTTGAGTAGAATGGTTTTCTTCCATTCTGACGGAAATCGGGTGGGGTCACACTTGGGTCCAGGGTATGCTTCATATAAAACACTACAGCCTGAATGCCGATCCTATCCAAAATACCTTTTATGTTCCGACTTAATAATTCGATGATTTACTTAATCAGTAGGTCTTGAGGTACGAGATGAAAACAATGTCTTACTTCACTTGATGGATGCCACATCAAAAAGACCGGAAAATCACTGAATGATAGTGACGAGTCCATCGGTTGTCAGTGTTTATTGGTGCTGGATCTCTGGCAATATAACCGCCAAATTGTTGTGAATAAACTTACATTGTTCTTCCTAGTGGCAAGTAATGCTTCACTCTTGATATGAACATCCAATGGGTAAAAATGGATGTCGACTATATTTATAGCCTATTTGCTCGCTAGATAACTCCATTGCTAAGGGCATTTTGTCGGAAAGTATTGCAAGTTCTTCATGAATAAAATAAACAAGAATTCAAGTATTTATTTCATTCTGCTGTTTTCTACTAAAGCGGAAAGTGTTCATATGACTCTTGTTGCATGAGTTTTCAGAACATTTGCATTATCACAGCTGGAATGAAAATTTTCAGTATGCCTGCGATCTTAAAGCGCGGTAGGAGAAAACAAGGAAATTACATTTTAAATGCATTTCGAAGAATGGCTGCTCGGTAATTAACATGACTGACGAAATCAAAGGATCACTGACTAGCCTGGCTACTTCTGTATCACGGTAATCAATGCTGGAGACATGGACGCTATTGACTACGCAATTATGTTAGATAACTGCTATTCAGATTGGTTTTGAAAGCCGAACACAGAAGACGATGAGTGAAGTCCTTTACGAACCGGTTACCAGCCAGACTACCTTTCCTTCTCTCTAAATGTAATCGGCCTGAATTCAGTTAGAGCTGAAATGGATTCTGAATACAGGAGAATTTGCAAAAGAACATCCTTGGATAGCACATTTCAATTGTTTTTGACCATCAAGATGATGACAACAGAAAAGAAAGATTCAGGTATATTCATCTTTTATCGACAAAGCGAAAAGACTGAATGAAGTCCGTTGTCGCATACCGTCAATTTTACTGTGGTGGGGTGGCTTACCGAAAGACTTAATTGTGTGTATCTGTTTGAGAATAAAACTGTCATCATGTGCAAACATTGATTTGCCGGAGTCTTATCTGTGTGCTGTCGGTGATGTCACGCGAGAACCAGAAGCGCTTTTCATTTAACCCAGATCACCTGACTTCGTGTAAGGTAGATGATCTGGTCACGCGGTCACGCGGTCACGCGGTCCTGAAGCCATGCCCACGAAAAATGGTCATGGCAACGTGGAATACCAACCATGTGACGATCGTGATTGTCAACTCCATGACCGTGTGCACACCGATTATTGTGCGACGCAAATGTAGCAATGAGTTTAGCTATGTGAGTATGCGCATGATGTTGGCGACACTTCAGACGCGTTCACCAATAAGCAATCTGAATTTCGTGAGACCTGCGCACAGTCACGCTCGCCGTGTGACAGTGGAAGTGACATCTGGAATTTCCTATTGATTTTCCCTAGTCCAAAGTGGCATTTATCAAAGTTACCACCAGAACGCTTCGGGTGGCCTTAGGAATTCACGTGTTTGAGAATGCAGCTGATGGTTATCAGGATGGATAAAACAACTGACTGTCCTGTGATTCTAGTCAACGACAATCAAGTACTAATCGTCTTATGACACGCTGTTATGCATGAGCGTAGTGGAAGGGGCATGCCCCGTAGCCACGAGGGCGCACTACATGAGACTAGGTGGACTGACAACCCTGACCCTGAATAGTGGGCTGGTACAGACACACAAGGTTTCACTAGGTCAGGTGTGGTAATGAGCCGGTTGATAGCTAATTGCTGTTTACCAGAAAGTGAGCCACAGATCTGAGACTCTAACCCCCCACCCCTTCAGGGACAGATGCTTAGTCGGCTTGACCACCTCCAGGGTTGGTGACGAATATCAAGATAACCTATCGATCGGTTGTTACTCACAGGCATCCAATCCATTTCAATCGAAACGGACCAGTGGACGCGTAATGGAAATTGCAGTTGATGTTGCCCGGACCATAAATAACCAAGTGCAACTGATTGGAAGAATTAATAAAACATGGCCAGACGAAGGCGGAAAATGCATAGCTATGTATCAACTGTGCTTTGGCTTGTTGTATCAAAAGACCCAAACCAACTGTTTTCCATATATACCGCTGAAGATTACAGATTTGTTGTTGTTAATTCTTTTTGGATGGAGATCTTTCAAGGATGCAACATAATTAAAGAAGATTCGGCTCTAACAAGACCTAAAACTAAGAGGTCATTGCTGATTGGCATTGACGAGCATTCGCAACTAGGACGAAACTAAGTTCCCCTGACACTAATTTTCCGCGGTTTTCCACTCACACACCTAAAGTTTCAAAGTCCGTATCTTGGCCCGCTTGCAGCAAACTATTCCTTACTTAAATTTTCTGTCATGAAACTTAATGCACATAAGGGAAACCCCGACTTTTTCTCAACCGAAATTTGTACGTTATTCTTTTCTTACTTCGAACTACTACTCCGTTGGGCGTATTTATGCACTAAAAGTTCAAGACACTCTTTATGTTCAAATGCCATCTACTTCGGGTGCACCTGCCACGGACCAACGGGATGCGATCAAAAACTGAACAAGAAAGCAACAGGTTAGTAACGATTCACCTATGTCAGAAAAGCAAACAGTATTGGTCCAGCTCAGCGCAGTCACATCAGGTCATACTACAGCGAGCAAGTCGTGAGCTGCCATAATGGATTTGGTTGTGTAAGTGTTGCTACTGGTTGATACGCTTACTGCGCCTTGGCTCACTTTGGTTTTCCTTTCATGTTGCCCGTTTCAGATTTTGTCGTGTGTGAACCCCATCGGGGATCAGTGCCCCTTTCTCGAATGTATATTACAATATAATCCTACAGGCGACTAGTGGATTGGCTATACAGACTAATGGGATGACAAGAGTGCAATCAATCAAGCTGAAGGTCACGTAAACTCACAGTGCCATTAGCAGATGATTGGTGGACACCCCCCATATCGGACAGGAAAACAGAACGCAAAGCAGGCGGACCTGAAAATCAATACTGTCCACCATGAATCAGTCATCATATGACATGTGTGTATAGTGTGTATGTGCGAACAGATGCGTGAACGTGTACATGTATAGGTATGCTTGTGCCATATGATGGAGTGCGTGAATGGGCTACTTAGCGATCTGACTTCGAAGCTCTGAGACTTCATTAAAGAGAGTGGAACATGTTTTACACTAAACCATTTTCTTCCTCACCAGACTCCGGGGTTAGCTTCACTGAATATATACTATTTTGCTTGCAGACGAGAAATGAGTATGGGTCCCTCTGTATGTGTAGCAGGGTTCCTGTACCCTATGGGGCGGATATACTGACTTCAGCGAAGCGCCTAACTACGACTGAGGCTCTCCAGGAATTTCTGTGGGGTGACTGAGATAGTTTGTCGGGTACCTGGAGCTGATCCATCAGGTCTCATTGACTTCCTATTTCGTTGGGGGGGGGCACACAAGTACTATATCGTACTATAATGCTTCAAAGTTCTATATATCGACTAGAAATCCGGCCCATTTTTACCTGAGGTGGACAGGTTTTCCCTTGGGTCTTTGGAGGCGGTATGTAAAGAAGCGTTCTACAAATAATCGTCTGAACCCATCTGAAGGCAGATGGATCAAACATATATCTTAAGTCCAGCGTTATCACCGAGACCTTTTGACACCCCAAGGGCATCTTAACACCGATGGGGACCAGGAGTCACTACTTTCTGCCAAAAAGTTGGAGGCATGTTGTCCCCTTTTAAGTGGAACCACCAAATGGCAGGAATATCTTATGCATCCCTTTCAAAAAATACGAGCGACAGCTCCTAATATCTTATGGATCGCAGATGATGATAAAAACATCGATCATTACTGGTCCCTTCTCAAAGAGAAAACTTCCCGCCCAGTGAGCAAATTTTTTGCCTCCAAAAGAATTATGTAATTCTGCTTGTGATCATTGACGTTTCGATAAGAGGATGAGGATACACTTGCACCAAAGAATTCGAGCATGGAAATATCACTATTCGGCTGAAGGCTAATAAGATGGGTAAGGTCAAATAGGAGGCATCTCCACAATTCTCAATCACCAAAAGGAGGGCACATGAAGCGGTTAGACCGAGAATTTCAAAATTGCTCTCAAACTCTTACACATTTATTTAAAAAAGATTGACAGAGCATATCCTGGAGTCCCAAAGCTGATGGGAAACAGTTCCCTTGCTGAATGAAACTTCCATAAGAATACGCAGCCTGCAGGGGACCTTCCCTAGGCGCAAGCCCCAGAGGTTTTTTTCCTGCACCGCTAATAGAGCCGACTGGTTTACCAGCAGTGGTAGAACGGTTGTTTGCTGGAAGATCGCAAATGCACTCTACACACTTTCCACACAAGTCATCAAAATCGGACGGGAGTCAATGAATAGTACTGAAATAATTGGTCCACTCAATTATATCAGCGTCAACTGGACTTTCCATCGCACTTTCAAAATAAGGCAGGTTGCCGGAGATGCTAAAGAGATCCACATCCGCACCGTTGTTCGTGAGGAGCAAAAACGTCGGAGGCGACGAACTACCTCTTCATGAACCTCATCTTTGTGTCCGGAAAGCTCATGGGACGACTGATATAAACCCAAGTGAGCGAACATCTGCAGAATAACGAGCTTCTCAACTTCCTGCAGGGACCATTTTGTCCATGTAATTTTCTGGCACGGGAACAGTTCTCTCAAGTAAAAGCAAAAGACTGCCTTATTCACATTATCTACGTTGATTTCAATAAGGATTCTGAGAGAATCACACACCACCGACTGGTTTTGAAACTGAAATATCTCGTAGTTCTGGCGAATTCGCATCACCATATTGATGATCATGTTCGAGGATGCACATTCGCTTAGAAGATTGCCGACTCGTGCTTCGCTTGGTATGAAACCAGCAGTGTACCCCCTTAAAACTCTCCTTTTGCGCTGCTTCTGGTATTAGTATTTACAACCGAATTCACAATAATGTTTGATTCATGAGAATGATCTGAAACTCCCTCATGTGATCAAACAGCCTAACGGACATAGATAGGAGGACCTGGAACCCCTTGTTTTTTCTGGGGTATGGCAGTTACCAAAGAACAGACACAAATCCTACTATATTTAAGTGGGCTCTAACGGAAAATATGTAACAAGACTAAACGCCCCATGGTTATTTGGTCCAATTAAACGACAGTGGATGCCATATGGGGTTAGCGGTGTCTCCTTTGTCAAAGGTCCGAGCCCATACCGACAAAATATTTCCACTTGGGGGCTTCGCAGGTGCTATTCTTTGTCGGTTCAGCCAGGGATGAGACTGGAACAGGAGCAAAATGCTTACTCTTAAAAGCTGGAATTGGCTGGATCGTGGGCCTATAGTCTCTCTGGAAGAACGGGTAAACTGTGAAGCTCGCTACCGTAACTAAGGCAGAAGAGAATGACCATCGCAAATTCAAGGCAGCATTGGATAAGTGCTTGAACTAATACCACGTGTCTCTAGATAAATAACAACGAATGTTGAACCTATTTACCGATAGCACAAGCATCCAATACAGTGTTCTTGTTTTATGAGCGATTAACAATTTTGATTTCCCCTCGAGCTCAACGAACTCCAGTCCTTCAGCAGAATGCAATAGTTTTATAACTTTAAGAGGATAGAATTAGTCAAATAAAAATATGGACGGGAAGGAATTAGTGGTGTTCCAAGCATAACCTGAAAGTAGAAGAACGTATTGCCTTAATTATTGTCTGGTCTAAAGTTTGCACTGGGGCGGAGCGTGGGCCAGGGGAGTTGAAGGGGAACCAAAAATTGTTTTGCAATCATCAGAACATGCTTTCGGCGAACTTATTTTTAGTCCATTCTCAGGCCCCGAGGTTTCACTTGCGTAGATAGAATGACAAGCAGTTATGCAGATATACCAAAGAACTCAATGCGCATTAAACATTTAGGCTTGAGGATGATTCCACCGAAAATAGGTGTTCGTCTAAAACCTTTTCTCGGATCGCCACAATTGGGTTATTTCACGATCTGAACAAATCCTAATCGCCCACGGTGATTCGGGAAGTAGACAGATTTTTAAAGTTCACCGTCAGACTTCGTAAAGCTAACTGTACCATTGATTTCATCACGGATCGTCACTCCGCAATGCCCCCCACAAAGTAGTATAATCATTTGTGTCCCTAAGTGATCCATTCTAACAGTATGACATTGCCATAGCATGCCCTCAGCCAATCGAATGTCATCAACTACTTGATTGCTGTATTTGGAATGAATGTGTCGCCGGAATTTTTATATATTGAAGCCTTAGGGAAAATCATCAATCCGGAATGAACACTAGTGGAGGCGTTAATATATTTGAAATTAAAATTTACTCAACTCGTACCTCAATCTTAGTTTACGTGTCATCCTGGATGATAAGTCTATAGTTTTTCAGTGGTAAACCCCGACAATATTTTAACTGAAGCTTTATTTATTGATTCTAAATTCTGCTGCTCACGTCGTAGCGAAGGCCAGTTTAAGGTTAAAATATATTTAAAAACTTGACAGGTCAAACTGATTATCTCCCAGCTGTTTCGAACCAGAATTTGGAATGTTTTAGGCAGTTAGTCTTCACAGGATGCCATCATTGCAGACGATAGCAAATCCCTAGTTAAGTTGCCTTAACATCGAGGTATTTCGGGACCTAAAACAGAACCCCAATATTTTCTTGAGCAGACCAATTAAAGGATCTTGTATCGCATTGACGAACAGAGTTTCATGTATAATCCAGATCTTGCATGTTGAGTCCAAGTTAACTGGAGAGACTTTGAAAAACGATCAAACAGGGAAGACAAAGGGTTAAATAACAAGTGCAAAAGTGCCTCGGAAATCGAAACTGCTTATGGTCCGGCTTCTTCGAAAACAGCAAAATCGCAGGTTCTGCGATAGCCTGGCTATTATGATTATCAAAAGTTCACAGAGCTGGGTTACCACTCCACACCATTATTCTAATGACAAGTTCGGCTTATCAAGACACAGCCTGTTGAATAATCGGTTTCTAGGACCCCGCATCCGGCTGGAGCGATTTTTCAGCTCGAGCAAGCAAACCGTACAACTAGTGCATAAGGGGTTGGCAAACACATCAGTGGGCATTGTGATAAAAGGAGGGTTGATAAAACGATAATGAAGGAGAATAAAGACGCATAAATGCTACCATTATACGTCACTCAGATCACTGCCCACCAGTTCGTGATGCACGTGTAAAGGAAGCATGAGAAGTAAGAGATCCAAGTGTGGAAAGACTTGACGAATAAGAAAACCTTTCGATGATGATGAGTGAAGGCACTGATTAGGGCTGGAAGGCACACTGTTTGCTTTTTAAGCGGTGAAATCCATAAATGTATCTATATGAATTGCTCAGCAACCTGCAAGCGATTTAGAGATTTGGTGATAAGAATTGTTTTCTTTCCTGTAAGCCAGGAAAGAACACTGCCGGTGGAGTTAGAAATCGCAGAACAAGTGAATAAACGCCAATGGAAACAATCCATAAATCTTTTGAATTTAAACAAAATTGTCTCATCAAGCAAAAGTTATTTGCGCTGTCGGTTAAAAAATACAAAATAAGAGTCATCATGACAGAAGCTGATTTACAGACTCACTTTAAACACCGAAGAATAAATTACGATTCGCCAATCATATAGCACGTTGAAAAACCTGACTGTGATTAAGACAATTGTGATATTGGATTTTTTCGATCGATTGTGAGCTCATTGCTTGGCGAAACAGTCATTCCATTTTTGAATCACTGCTTTGATTGAGTAATTCACGTACTGATTCACACCTATCTGGTGCTAGTTAAGTGGATTAAACAGCGAGTCATGCGCCTTTTGCTCTATCCATGAATTGAGCCCGTATTGTTGGGAATTCGTACTTATCATCTTTCATTGTGATGGAATTTACATTTGCCTTTAGTTTTACATACAACCCACATTTTCTCAACCATCCTGTAAAAGGCCGATGACATTGTATTGTTACTGCACTGATTCACTCATTGACTGCTGCAGTGTCATGCAGACGAACTATTTGTTTCTTTATCCTCTGATCTCATAGGTTACGATCAAGTCCTCAAAAAGTAAAATAATTTTAAGGTTGGAAACGAACCGAACTACAGGCTGAAATATTTTTAATCAGAACTGTCTGACTGGCATCAGTTGGCATCATTCCCTGAATAAATCTTAGACGCTTGACTACCTGACTTCATGCGCTTCTCACTGATTTCTGTCATAGTAAATCCATTTAATTTCGGATATGAACACATCCTAAAATCCTTGCAGTCGGCCACAAGCACCTATTTTTCATTTGTTTCCGGAATACATCCGTTTACCACGCCGTTTGGTGAACATGTCACTTACCTTTATTTCGCCTGCTTCCCACAATCGTTAACGGAAACACAGAGTGGTAGATTCACCTCATCATACTGTTTAGCTGACATCCTGAAGGGAAGTTTTGAAGACGGTCCACTGCATTTACCAGTCAAGGAGATTGTAGTTCGTAGAATATGCCCACCCAATCATGAAAACTGTCGAAATCCCAATTAGCCAGGAAGAAGAAGGTTTTCTTAGGCATTCCGTCTAAGGGTGGTAAAATGTTGAAAACCGTAGAACAACATTTACTGAAGGCGCTTAATGGATCCTATCCTACAGCTTATATCCGGGTCCAGGACCAGGATAGGTTGCCCTATTAGTCTCAGCTTTTTATTCTATATCGGTTCGCATACTCTCGTGTTGCGTAGTACATTGGACATCCAAGGAGGGACTCGTCTAACAGGACATCAGAACTCTTCTCAGCTGCACTTCACAAAGGTACGGTCCGGAATATCAACAGTGCAATCCTACACCATTTCGTGTATACGGGAAGTAGATTTCCTAAAAAAGTGCTACGAAGGCGGTTACTGCTGATATCTGAGGCCATTTCGGTGCAACCGATAAAGTCGGAGCTATGCTGGCAACGTAACCTCCTGCAACCGATGCTGTTGCCATGAGAGACAAACATTATTCATCCATTTATTATTTATTCAGTTCTTAATCCCATAGTTCTTTTGCCCTTTTGTCTATTCGCCTGCATTATTTTTTTCTTTAATCCAATAAATTTTACTTAGTGCATTTCGTATTATTGTTGTCATGACCATCATATTACACGCTGTAATTTAGCGAACTTTATTGCCGATCCATCTATTCATTCACTGCGAAGTACATTTATATATCCACGAGATTTTATTGTAGAATCATTATGGGGATGACACTGTGTATAGAGGTTCAAATAGTGACTTTCTTTTATCTGTTAAAAACTATTTAAGGGATAAGAAACAACTTTCGCGCTGCCAGTGAGAATCCGGGCAAAATGGGTTGTCAGCAAATTTTTTCATATGGACATATGAGATAGAGTTAAACGGTTTGCGAAGCTGGCTGGTGAATGGAGTCAAGGTGCACTGGACGGTGGTGTCTGATAGAATTTGTCCTGCCAGTTCTGTACAACCATTAGGATGCCCATGACACGTATTGAAAGTAAGGAAAGACAAAGAATTTGAGAAACCTCGTCGACTGTTTTAAGGCCACTCACTCTGCAGCAGCCAAAATCCATTTATCAGAAGACTCTGAAGAGTCAAGAGAGAGCAAAGGGTGGGAATGGACAGAACAGTACTCAAGATAGATGGCTTAAACTGACACATCCTAGCAAAAGCTGGGCGGCTTCCTCATAAGACAGGAATGGTCATGCAGTTTTGTGTGCAACAAACATTTCAGTTTATTGTTGACAGTGACGCTAAGAAATTTCAGTTGACTAACTCGGTTCATCGCTTTAACTTTAATTTATGCCTTGTGGGACCGAAATGGGCAGCGGCTTAGAAGAAAAACACACTGATAACTTTAGACAGGCTAAAGATTTGGACCGAAAGATGTGAAATATGTGGCAACATTAGAAAGCTCTGGTTTATACATTTAGTTTTGAGTGATACGAAATAAAGATGGAATTAGGAGGGTACTTGAGCAAATGGACAGGAGGATTAAGAGGTGCAATTATTGCACATTGTGGAAAGGTGATATAACTGCTGTTCACAGTGAATCAGAGCCAATAATTGAAGCTATTGACTGATTTTTTCTTTGTTTAATCCTCATATTAGTAAGAGAAGTAAAATCCTGATCTTTCAGGAAAATAGAAGAGACAACTACGTGATTGAAGTTTTCTCAATGGAACAGAAATTTGCAATTCTAATGGTCAATGACTAATTAAGCAAAGCGCAGTTCGTGTTTTTCGTTAGCCATTTAATACACAAAAATGAACTAAGGCTGAAACAGATGGCGATTTACAGCGGATCTTCTCATAGCCAGACTGACGAAACTGCCAGTGATGCTTACAGGTACTTGAAGATGTGGTTGAACAGACCGCTCCATGAATATTAAGCCGGAAAAAGCAAAATCGTTTCGGTTGAATTATCGTGATATTGCCGCCATTGTTGTGTCTCTGGGACCAGGTGTGATTCTCAATAGGCAAAGGGAATCAGCAATGGGCTTCGAATTCAAAGGTAGACTGGTAATTTGTGAAAAAATCTGACGCACCGATGCTTTGGTGTTTATAGGTATAGGACTAGAATACCACCAACCATCAGCTGTTGAATTCGTAACAGAGCACAAGCGTTTATAAATTTGAGCGGTGGTAACCAATTCCAACGGGGGTGCTTTTGCAAAACGTGAAGCCAAATAGCCAGTGGATTTGTCAGCCGAGAGTTGAGTTGCTCCAAGGTTCGGGAGTTCAATGTCAATAAGAACTGGAGTGAATTGTTTAAACATGCAAAGTAGTTTTATTCCCGCTGCTTATATTTGTAATTTTAGAACACACACAATCCATTTGAATACTGGGAATTCAAATTTGCTGTTTTGCCTTTGACAAAGAACGTTTATTTCACCACGGTCATTTTACCTCGTTTAATTCTTCGTTGCATTGATGATGACTTCAAAAGGTGCGTCGATATTATTCCATATCCTAGATATTAAGGGATTACGAGAGAAAATTCTCTTAAAACTGACAAATTAATAAACAGAATCTGATATCAACAACACAATCGTCGGCAGACCCAAATGATTCTATTAATGGAAAATCATTTCATGTGGAAAGACTGCGGTGGCAAAAAATAACTTGTGCCAAGTATGAGAAATATCTCGTACGGCAACTGACCTTATCTCTGACCAGTAGCATCAAACTGCAACCACTGATGGCTAAAAGGAGCGTTTGAGAGAACTTCTTGCCGGATAGTTATTAATTATATAAGAGAGGAAGCTCGGAGGATGACTGTGAGAATGGGCCAGCACTGGGGGTTATACAGAAACACGACCAAAGTTTCCAACAATTGTCTGCAATCTGACAACAATAGATATGATAAAAGCTTCTAGAAAATGTTGGGAAAAAACTTCTCTGAGAGAGTGCCGCATAGAGCCGTTTATAGTTTCGTGATGGCTGCAAAATGATAATACTAAAATTTAGGTTGATAGTTAGCGTTAAGCAACTGACTTTACTTAGAGGAGAGTTCAGCCATATTTCTGATTTGATACATTTCTTGAAACACACGCAGGTAGGGACATCGCCTATCAGTTACTTTGTCAACTTTGCATGTTTTTTAAAAACGAGCGGTAGAATGATCCATGGGTTCGTAAAACCATAAGTTCTGTTGACAACGGAAGCACATATTGCAAAATCCCTTCAACTGGAGTAAGTACAATAGATTCTGAAGCTGCGCCCAGATCACCATCCATGACACACCATAATGATGCGCATGATGCACCCTGTATGAGGTAGTCCATCTAAACCCCGTTATCAGATAAATTTGCCTGAATTTTATGGTTCCAGTCATTTGCTTCATATACTCCACCCTGTATTTCTAATCCCATATGACATTATAGTGAGGTATACATGAATCACTAAAAATAGGCTAGTTTATCAGCATGACAGCATGACAGACCCCTGGAAACCTTAACGTATGGATAACGTTGTCCTCCCACGTTATTCTCAGTTTTTGATCTTATCACACTGTTTCATTTCATCCTCAAATGCCGGCCACGAATGTGATGGTTCGGAGTGGCTGTTTCTCATCCCATGTACAGATGCACCGTAAGGCTGATATTTTTCTTTCTGCTATGCGTGCCACTCCTTATTCGCCAAAAATCGCTTCTGCTTTTCAATCCTGTAGGATCTTGCTGCGCGCAAATATTTCAATTGTGAGTCGGACTCGAAAATACTACCAGCAATAACTCGATGGGTTGCATCCATTCCCGGTGAGTCTATTTTTCTGGTTATCATAACTTGACATCCCACATATCACTTGGTGCACCATTATTTTAGACGCATTCCAAAAGCTCTCGGGTTCCTATGCACTCTGGTATTATTCAGTTGAAATAAATTACTCAGAATGTTTTCGACTGGCTTATCCTGTTGAATCTTATGCGAAAAGATAAAAATCCTACATTTCAATTTCTTTGTGCATCAGATCGGGAATAACCGTATAGCTGTCATTCGTCACATTCTAATGCAATGAGCACGTTGTCGAGCTTTGGAATCTGTTTTCGCGTTTCAAAAATTCTTCAGCATAGCCGCACACACTTGAAGCATACATACAGCGTGTATATGGAACGAAAGTCATCTAATCACCGCAGGTGATTGCATTGTCGCCTCAGAATGTTGGCGCATGAGGAAGTGTTTCACTCACTCAGGCACTTGGGTTTTACGATCAAGGTTGTCGTCTACCCAGCCTTATGTTATCGTGCAGTATGCTCAAAGTGTGCAAACTCACGTGATTCAAATAACCAGAAACAGAAACGACTGCGGGGGACAGTTTAGGTTCCCATTTGAGTTAAGGCTAAACTATTAGGTGCGTAATTGAATAATGAGTCCGTTGGAGAGCTACGTGGGTATTCGACGGAAGTTTTCTGTCGGCTGAACAGAAGGAACCCTCTTCAAGAGGACACAAAGCCCAAGAATCCCGGGTTTTGCTGTCAGTAGTGTTTCCTATTCGGGTCAATGAATAAGATTTCTCTCGAAGCAGAGATCCGATTTTATGTTTACTATCGCCGGTCGGGTATACGTAGCGGTTCTCCCTTGCCCAACTGTCTTTACACTGTTTTACTTCGACGAATTCATCAAGGTACTCATCACGATTCAGGTGATATTTTCGAGGGAACCTAGTAACTATGTGCACAAGTATGGGGATGGCTGGATAAGAGAGTACCAGGTACCGGTTTGCGGCCAGCAGAAGTAAATGCGAAACCGGTGGCTTGCCTCCGTGGAAAATTCCTCATTTATCCGGTGAGGCACATATTAATGACATAGTTCATGCTGATGGAGTTTTTGAGCTTTTAGCCAGCATAAACCCCAGAAAGTACCACTCAACCGAATCAGGCCAGTTTTTCTTTGGAATAGCAGGCTTGATCTAGCCAATGTGATTGGGCGTGAATGCAAATGTTATTCTTGTGCAACTTTTCAACGACAGAGTTGCCTTTAAGCACAGTACAGCAGCAACACTAGTAAGATATACACTAATTATGAGTCCTTACAAACTGCAAGTAATCGTACGTTGTTTCAAAAAATAGAGATTCCATAGGTTAGGCAAGATTTCTCATTTCATAACGCTGATTCCACCTTAATCACCCCATCGGTTTTCCCAGTTATCCTGGAAATGTTAATGTGTGGAACCTGTTAACTCTCAGGTTTGCTCAAGAGTGCTCATGGTTCCAGAATCCCCAGGACAACCAACTTCTCATTTTACTACTGAAATTGTTACTAGTAGGCAGTTCAGACATTCAGCTGTTTACGGCCGCCGAGAAACTACCCAGTGAGGTGCTCAAGTTGGCAAAATCAAGCACAAACCAAGAGTAAAATAATATCATCCAGCGAGTGAAATCATGGCAATGTTCGTGATAGGTGATCTGTATAATAGAGACCGAAGTACCGATGGCCAAAAATGAGCTAGTCTATCCGCCGTTTTGGTACGAACGACAGTTACAAAACAGAAGCCCCATAATTAATGTCTGGACTAGAAGTTTCACGTTTTTCCCAAATAATAAAAAACGGAATCGCCGTTCGATTTCAGGCCGGTCCCCGTAGTAATCGTAATACGACCTAGAACATCCCTTCAGCGTGTTAAATACCCAAAAATTGCATAAAATATTCCAATCCGGCGTTTTTGGATCGCTAAACAATCAATGAATCACTTTAGACATACTCGGCATCAGATTCCTGCCGAAGATTATAAATTTGCTGACCCTTCATCACCTCACTGATGCTGGGCCAAGAGTTTACCTGTAAGTCACATAGTCTCTGAACATACCTAAAATTAAGGATAAACAAGCGGGAGCCATCGAAATCTGTCATTACTTGACAGGTTGCCCTGATCAGCCACCGCAAAAATTATAAACATAATAAACAAGTAATAAAAAAATGCGAAGCAATTTTTGCCGCCAAAAGAACAAACTGAACTAGGATGCTGAAAAGGAGCTGTCATGGTGGGTGAAATGTGTATCGAGTGCTGGACGAAGCCTCTGGTATTCGGTGAAGTAAAAATCCATGTTTCACCAGAAAGTGATCGCATTCACTGAAGAGAAAATCAGTCCCAAAAATGTCAATTAGATGGGACTACAGCTGAGCTCATTGTGCAACCTTTCACAGAAGTACACTTAAGATAGGTTTGTCATATTTGATCACTGACTAATCTCCAGTGATTTTTTAAAATAGGTGTTCTTCCAATGAGCACTGCTCCAATGAACTGCTTGTGGAATTGCACGTCAACTGAATCCGCTAACTATAATCATCAATTTTATTCATTTTTGTTATCTCTTTCTGGTCTTGTAAACCGAGATGTGCTATAGTTTGTTCGACAAACCTCTCAGTGACAGAGAACTAATTAATCTGAAGCACAAAGTCAAACTATTCACGGTTAGATTTCTCTCCACCAAAGAATCCGATGGAAATTGCATATCCAATAGATAAAGAAATCTGTAAAATTTGGGCAATGGCATGCAGAAAATTTCCCTCCGGAACGTTCAGCTTCGAAATTTTTCTTCTGTCTAGATCAAGATGAGAAGTCTTGAAATTTTATTCAAATAAGTAACTTCCAAAAGTTGCACTGAAATACTGGTAACTGATGTTTCCAGTTTGTATGAGTGGTGAGTGAGTGTGATTTAATATGGCGGGCGTGGCCTGAAGGTGTCCCCTAGACAGATATCACAGTGCCGATGATCATTTGCTTCAGAAGCTTTCGAATGACAGCCACGGACAATGGATTTAAGTGAACACCTATTGATAGAGGTTCCGCCAATTAGAATATGAAAATCATCTTGGAAGAAGTATTTCCTGCATTTATCCAATAGAAAAATAAATCTTTTGGAAAATTTCATTTCTCTGCCAAAACTAAGTCAAACAAAGCTGTCGGATATTTAATTACGAAATCAATAAATTTGAATGAATGCACAATTTCGAAAAGTTTTGAAAGGCTAATTACCCTCTAAAGTGATCCACCTAGGATGCATTTAAAATGTCCACCTGGACAGGGTGTCATATAACACTCGAGCGCAAATGTATTGTATAATCTTAATGGATTTTAAAATTTGCGTTGATTATAGCTGGAATCGTTATTTTTCATGGGATTTGATGGTCAATCGTAAACATATCCTCACCAGCCTAGATGAGGTTGTCAGAGCATGTGTTTAATTGTTGGGGCTCTTCCTTATTTAAAGGATTCCTTTTGGTTTCCACCTTGAAGCCCTGACTACCTTGACCTAGAAACTGGGAATCCGTTTTCCACTTGACTTCTGTTGGTTTGGCCTTTGGCCATAGAAGATGAACATTCGGCTTGGGAAGTTTGATTCGTTCAGCTGTGTGCCGCTGTTTCTATTTCGAGTACACGCATGCATCAATTCCGTCACAGGCCTGTATAAGAGTATGTAGGATGACAAGTCTGGGATCATTAGGTTCCAATAAACAGTGAGGTGGATCTGACCTTAAACAAGGGAAATCAGTGAGACTGATGTCCCGGTGGTGAATATAGTGGTCCGCTTTCGGTGGCCGGAGCACCTGTATCAGTTCATTCTGACTGCGTAATGATCCTACTCTAAAAGTGAATTTGTCCCTTTGGGAATAACAAGCAGTTTTATGGATAGTATCTTCACGGTTCGGAACAATATGAAAAGCTCATGTGCTTAGTCTCAACTAACTCCTGATCTCTCGTTTCACAATGTTACCGGTTTAATGGATTTGCAATTAACCTTTGATCTGACCAACCTTGACAAATAATCAATATCCAGCTGGTTCACCTTACCAGATTAACACCAAAGCTACGATTGCAATTAGTAGTGACGCTGTACTCCTGTTTCAGTCTTCATCTTGTTTGAAATTTATTCGCATCTTATAGAAAGGGCATTCATTGCTCCCAAGTTTATAACCTGTAATGTGAACGTTTTTGGTCTGGAACGTTCAGCTGTGACCGAGGGAGGTAAATTGTGTAGTGTAGACGCTAAACACTGTTGCGAGCAATCCCATATAGCTCTAGAGTTATAACGTTCGATTCCCAATCATTCTGCCCGGATCCTCATGGTAGCTAAGATGCGATGAATGCGCACTACTGAAGGCTTCTGAGTTACAAATGAACAGCTAATCCGTATTTTTCACTGGTACGTGTTGCTTACTGCTACCGCCATATGAATCACTCGGAAATTATGCTGAGTCGTCCACTACTTGGACGCAGTAAGACATCGGGTCGGCTGCTGACTGGCGGTTTTGCAGATTTTCTGTTCTGATTTCGCCCCATAAGTGAATGCTCGTTTTCATTTCCGCATGGTTTCAGTCCTAGACTGCTGGTCGAAAGATTCTAACGATACCTTATCAGAACTCATTTTATCAAATGCTAATTCCATTCCGTGCATATTTTTATGCCGGGAAAACTTCAGAATCATAGATGAAACATCCGTGTATACATCCCGGTTAATAGGTAACCAGGATAGTCCAGTAGCTAAAATGGTAGATTCAATTCCGTTGGTCATTTCGGGTAAAGCAGAACGTTACCATTAACAAAGATCAGGTGGATGTGTAGGGTGAATGTTTTCCGAGTTTGGACGATGAACTCACCAAAGAAGCTGCTCGGTAAGCCACTATGCTCGTTAGTCAACTCTCCTGCGGTCAGTTTGATTGCGTTTGCGGCAACAGGCGTTACTAAGTCCCGAACTACGATAGCCTAAACCGTAAGCAGAAACAACTTAAGTTTCACATATAACACAAGAAAGCAAAGAAGCTGGTCGCAAAGCTACCTCGAACGCACGATACTTATGATCTAACATGAATCCATTTGTCACAGAGTATCCAAATTGGATATGCTGCATATGAGCACCAATAAATAATCCATCATGATTTCCAAAATTTCTTTTCCCATTATATCCTTTGTTTGTATCGAATATAAAACGGAAGCGCGCCCGGTGACTCGCTGCACTACAACTCAGCTTTATCATTAGTTCGTTGATTTCTTGCCGGATTCCTAATTTCATTATGGTCTCCGTTCGCCGCTACAATAGGTCGGATTTAATGCTGTCTAAAAACCCCATTGGTTTTCACTATGGACTGGGATCATGCAATCAATGCACTGTTTTACCTCAATGAATCTTTTAATCCATCCAGAAGAAGCCACTTCGTTTCTGGCTAGCAGGCCAATTCCTTAAATGCCTCTCTTCCGGCCAGGATGTCCATTCCGGCATTGTTCTATTTACGAAAATGTCAAGATCTGTCCCTCGTGCTCCAATCATTCTAGCTCAGGATACCCCGCCGTCTCTATTCTGTTTCACCAACTGTTATCAACTGTCAGTTACAAACCACTTGTTTTAAGACTGTCTGTCTGCCAATTCTTTGGTTTTTCTATCTGTCCTGTACATAGTTTGACGTCCTGAGTTCTAATCTTATCTCATTGGATGCTAAATCATTTTAATCACTTTATGAAGATTTCTGGTTTGGATTAAACTTTATTGTACTCGCCTAGACCAAAGTAAACATTTACAAAGACTATTGTGCACTCAATTAACAACAACCGTTAGTCTCTCTCCTGTCTCTTTATTTCCTCAGTTTTTAAATAGCAAAACTGTGAAGAAGCCCCACTGTTTCTTTGAACGTGATTTTCATGTTGTAAAGAATATTTGAAAAACTGCAATAAGCAACGATCATCCAAGTTTATGCAGGCACTTTCATGCAGTTCGCGTGCGAGATTTTAGAAACCTGATTAGTTAAAACAGAGGTCCTAACTAACTGTTGTTTTGATTCAACAAAAACCCGTGTCTTTCCAAAAAGCAAACAAAACTCACTGTTGTTTGTTCAAATGCGGGATTGAATCCGTGACAAAACATATTGAACTCACAGATAAAGTTTTTGTCGTACATGGGAAATTAGGCACGCGAGGTGCAGTGCAGGAAAACTCGCCCACGGTGTGCAACTAAATCGGAATAAAATCGACAAATTTTATCAACACAGGCCAGCGTTTCACAACGATATTTACGCAAGGATTAATCACGAGCCCGAAATAAATCGAGTTTCAGGGAGATGCTGGCAAAGCGATGTAGATGAGTAACGTCAATTTGCATGATTTTTGGTTAACCGAAAATTTGACAAAATGTCACATGTGGGTATCAGATTATTGCTTTTGTTTTTACGGTCTGTTGCCTCGTTAGACTTTGTCCCAAAGTTTGTCGACGCTCTTTCGAAGACAGAAGGGTGAATACTAGGTAGGTGGGGTTAGTGCATTATAATCTGTTAAGTGAATTTACGAAAAGACCGGTTGCAGAACTTGTGCCTAAGAGCAACAAACAGCTTACGTTCAAAATCTGATCAAGTCTGAAAAGTAGTTGTTCCCTTACAATAATAATGGTCTATATGAAAATCATAAACTTTCTATATACCCTAGATAAAAAGGTACACCTTTCCCGTAAATACAGCCGTTTTTTAGACCCTACTTTCCATTGGATTATATGATGACACCGAGGAAGGATAATTAAAATTACCGTTAGTCACTTACCTCAGTACTTGAGTGGGTGTCGGTTCTAAACAATTGGGCAATTGACTGCGCGTCACGGTGTTTCGAAATGGCGACGTAGTGGATTAGTCAGGGTAAAATCGGCCTTGAGTTGATTAAAAATTATAGCTCGTGCAATCATAACTGATCTATACTAAGTGTTATTATTCTGTCAAGATACTTTCGCTTATCCTCCATGGCAATTAAGTCATATGAAACAAAAATCTCAAGTTTTTTCGTCCTCAATGTTAGTTGGCTCGTGCAATATCCGTCTGACCATACACTAATAAATTGGTTAGTTGAAACTCTTCCACGGTTTCCGATTTCATTCGATATCTGTTTTCTCCCTAAATTCTGCACAAATCTTGGTCAGAAATGCTGGTAACGATTATATATAGATCAAGCAGTGATCTTAACCAAATGTCCTGGGGATGGGAAGCTGTCATCCTTATTGGAAACACTCCTTGATTAAATGCACCGAGTTCCGAAATGAAGATATTATGGTCGCGCCGAAAAACCGATGCTTATCCTTATTTGTTAGGCTCAGTATGTAAGTTCTTAATATCTGAAGGACGTCGAACTAAGATGTTGATGAAATAACGCCAGCTTTGACATCATATCTTTTTTAAAAAAGGTGTGCCCAATAAGAAGACAGTTTATATTTGTGTCAATCCTTGTCTGATTTCTGTTAATTCCCTAACAGACCGATGTTCGTTAACATCCCATAAATTTCATTACGAATTGAGAATTTTGTCTTACTTCGACATACTTCCACTTTCAAATACTTTTTCCCTTATCGTTTGCCATATCTTGTTCTACGTTGCACTTGAATCCAAATGCCTTGACCTCCTTTTACTAGACCTCGCGTATTTACTCGACCAACAAAATGGCCAAAATCAAATAAAAAGACACGGAAAGTATATCTACTCAGCTGTCTTAGTAATCATTGTAAGCTGGTTCAGAATTCAAGAGTGAGCACAGAAAGACCACTGACCGAAATCATAAAACTTCTAGAATTGCACACTTTAAATGTAAGCGGATATCACAAAAATTCACCACCAAACAATTCATCGCAAAACAACTATACGAAAAGTTGTGCCCTGCAGCTTCTAAATCGGCCTCGTACCTCAATGACTGTGAAACCGTGCACTTATTTATGTACTGGCAAAAGTGCAAAATGA
>LUCM01004249.1:63051-91477 GCA_008360955.1 Fasciolopsis buskii | reverse complement strand
TAGTGCATCTATCTTTGTAGTTCGATCATTATTTATATCACCACCAGTTATTCCCCGTCCGTCCTATGAAATACCGGCTCATTCTCCTTACACAGAGTGTAGACGATCCTACCAAATACGGGTCCATTCTGTTTACTCATAGCGCAGACGGTCCACACACTAGATTGGCCAGACCACCTGCTTAAATATATATACGTACATAAAAAAGAAAACCCGGATTCCTCAGCCAACGTCCATATATTTTGAATTGCACTATGCGCCCTAGTAACTTCCTTCTCCGATCTGCTCATAAGATTGATCGCCTCTTGATCTGCAGCTGGCAGCTCGACCAAACCACCGTCCGTCTCTTTTTTCTCTTCCAGGCTTTATGGTTCTGTTTGGATGGAAACACTTACTTCATGCTCTGGCGATTATCCGATCCTGCAAAGACGATATCCCCCTTACAATACCATGCTTAAATTCCTTCCTCCATACCACGAGTACGCCGGCGTTATCACAGTAATGCGGGGCGTGGTCATATCCACTGCTTTGGCCGGCGAACATCGGGCGGGCAGCTTGGCTGCCGCGGTGTGCGGGTGCAACTAGGTTGGCGGATTACAACTCCTGCTTTCGCCCTGAAACGGTTTTTCAGGTTGGGTGGCCAGCACTCGGTCAGCCCCACCCATTAGCACTGTTTTGGTAAGCAGCACTCTAGCTCATAAGTTCACGTGCACCACTATGTACTGGCACACTCTTTCTTCTTCCCAAAATTCTGCCGAATCCATACAAAAGGGACTCACGAATGGACAGCATTTTTATTGGCATCTTATATAAACTGACGTTTACAATGCATCTTGACTTCCGAAAACAGCTGAGGACCGTCACTTTTCATCAACCTATATTCTGGTCTGCGGAATTTGGCAGCAGACCGATGCTCCTGGTAACGGTTCTTCAAACGAGTTCACGAGAAGTCGCCTCAGTTGGCTCCGGTTCTCCTTCTTTTCCAACGCCACCTTCATCTTTAGGCCAAGCTGCCATTCATGAACTCAAAATTGCTTAAAACAAACCTCATGTATTAGCATTACGATCGCACAATTCCCACGAATTGTCGCCGCATTCCTTGCTTAACGGATTGTGCTTTCAGATTTTTTGAGTTTTATACTGTTTTTTGATATCCAGTCTGGTTTTTAATCATCTCCATTTCGTTATCACATCCATGTTGATCCTAATCCCCACCATATAAATCTCTTGATCGTCGAGTTTCCCGGCCAACAGGCGGCGACAGCCATTGCGCTCCATATTTTGAGCCCGCAGTACGCACCTTTGCTGCATTCAAACGTAGAATTACTCGCAGTGCAGGACTGGTAATCAGCCACAGAAAAACTTAGCGAACCGTTATCTAGCTTTGATTTAAAACTCGAAACTCCGTGTTCAGGAAATCATGTCGCCTGTTATGATCTTGTGAGCGAGACCACATTGCATTGCATGTTTGGTTTCCATTTTTAGTGTCTGCGCTGTGCCTTCTTTGTCCAATTTTGATCTTGCCTTGCGCATGACTATCGCAAATCGAGAAATATACAATATTATTATTTATGTGATACCCAATCTGGCGTTGACTCATCTCCATCCAGTTACCTCATCCATAGTGATCTTCATCTTCACCACATAACGCTCTTGATTTTCGAGGATCTCGGCCAACGGGCGGCGACGGCCCTTGCCCTCCAGCCAAATATTCCGCCAGTGATGCATTCAAACATAGTTTTACACGCAGTGTGGACTGGCAATCAGCCACAACAAATCCTGCGGAATCATTATCTAGCTTTTATTTAAAAACGCAAAACCTGGTGCTCAGCAAATCACATTTCCTGTTATGATCTTATGAGCGAAACCATATTACACTGCAGGTCTAGTTTCTGTTTTCTGAGTTCGCAATGTGCCTTCCTTGCGCAAGTTTGATCTTGCCTTGCGCATGCTTCTTACGAATCGCAAAATGTACATTATAATAATCATTATTATGATTTGCAATACAACTCTCCAATTGCGGGATTCAGGTCTTCTCCATTCTATCGACTGACGGGAATAGTCCATCGCTTCATGGGAGTCATGTAGTAGGCGCGCTTGGAGCCGCACCTCCAACGCCTTCTGCAAGTTTATCTTGCGTCTTACGTGAGTGCTTTCATAGGATCCACGAAAATCGAATATTGCAGCATCTAGTGGTTCATGATACTATTTCAGAAGAGCTCCGTGGCCTCACAGTGGGAAGATTTTTCTGTACAAATTTCCGGTTTTTCTTTGATGAGGTGAGGCAATCCTTCGAAGAGCACCACCGAGTCAAAGTCTTCTAAGCGCAATTCTACAGAGATTTCAAATCAGTTAAACAGTACTATTCGGATCACAAAAGAAAAGCACTAATGATAACGGCGAAGGCCAACAACTGGGCAAGCATCTTTGTCGGAGGAAGAACATAAACATTAGGGCTGGAGGTTGCAAGACCGATTATCTTAACTCGGGCTTAGTATTTTGTTTGCTTGCCCCTAACCGTTGTGACCATTTCTGCGGTACTCTTACGCGGCTCTGTGCGATTACAGCGCTGACCACCCAGGCGGTCGACAGTGCAAAGAAGAGACAGTCGGAAGCGGTAGGAAGAATGAGTACACTTGACGGCAGCGTGTGCGAAGAGATTGTGTGAGCAAAGATGGCAGCCGCATTGGGCGGTAAACGTTTGGATAAATAAGGAACAAACCACTGTTCCGGTTCAGCAGCTTCCTTCTAAAATGCCGTCGGAAAGGGCTTCGATTGGGGGCATAAGGGTCAAGTCTGAGCTTGTAGATGTCATGGTGCCCTGGAGTCGCTCGACAATGGACGTATCTACCGTTCGGTTTGCGGTCCCGTTGGCACGAGTCGTTGGGAGCTACCAGTGCGACGGCTACGCAAACTGAAACCCATCCTTGGGAGGTGAACGCAGATGTGATTCGTTGTCCGTCCGCGTCTACACACCATTGCATGGGAGCTACCCGCCAGTGTGTGCCCCTCAAAGCGGGGGATCTCAAAGCGTCCCACAACCGTGGGCATCACACTTGTCACCAATATTATGCATACAGGGTTAAACAAGTTTCGGACCCCGGTTCCTCTTTGTCTTCTGGCGCATGAATAATAATGGTTTTCGTGCCGGATTAGGCGCAGCCGCCTATAACCTAGGCTTTTTTCCGAGACGGCAAGGCAAAATATTGTGGCAACTGCACTAGTGAGCATCGGTGAATGTTAGACACGGCGGCGGACACCGAAATAGCTTTCGGCGCTGCCAATGTCTGTGCAATATGAAGGCAAAATATCCGTGAGCGCTTAATTATCGCGACAAACGCGCGTTATCCTGGTAAGTGGATTTTTGCATTTGCTAACGTACCAGCACTCATATATCTGACATGAAAATAATAAAAAATGGGAGAAACGAAAGAGTTTTCTTCTTGCGGCTGCAACGGCTACTTTGCACATCCGGTACTTTCACTGCGACGGGTGGTGCCATGTCCCTTTTCCCACCAGAAATATTAACTAGCAGCGCTGGTGGCGGCTGAGCTCGACCAGGATGTTAAGAATAATGAGATGGGAGAAAGTCACCGGTCAGTCCACATTCCATAGTTACAGATCTCAGGCTGTTGGTAGACCCTGTATCGTACCGGTAGCCAACGTCCAAAATGAATGTTTTAGGAGCTCACTTCACTACGCAAAAGGGATCAGCATACGGCGGTTTTAGCGGTTGTCTAACGCCGTTAAGGCGGATGATAATATGGGTTAAGGTATTCAACTCCGCTGGAACGAACCCAGAAGATCATTGATTCCGTGGTGAGCAGGCATGAAGCATTCGCAGGTTCTGTGCAAGCGGTCTTGCGCAGTCATCATAACTGGGGTGCGTGGGCCTTGAAGGAGCCAGCACTACCCCGGGGAGACAAAGCGCACAATCGAATACATGCTCGTTTGTTGTGGTGCACATTTCTTTGTTGAAAAATTGCCGAAGACTTAAAAGAGCTAGGGCTGGTATTTTGCTCCAAGGCGAGTTGGCCTCGGCTAGCAGAGCCGTTCTTAGTTACCGGTGGAATAGATCCACTTAACCGTAAGGTTGCGGATAGTAGGCACTAGCTCCCATATGGTTATTGCCTAGTGTTCGAAACAAATTGGAGAACGTCCCGCGGAAACTGGAGCCCCGACTGCTAGTCGGTACAGCTGAGCGACCAAATATACTAACCAACCGGCCAGGAACGCTTTTATTGGCTCCTCTGACGTAAAGCTGGGCATTAGTATGGCCTGTGAACAACTAGTGAAGTAGTCTACAGAGGCGATAATGCAGACTTAGCCAAGAGACGGCAGGAGAGATCATAAGAGATCAACATACCCAGGGTTCTCTCTCGGGTTCGGGGAACCTGGCCAGTGAAGCTTTGGTGGGCCGGTGGATCTTCACTCCTTGGCTTTGGAGGCAGGCGCGGAAAAACTGGCGCCGAGCTTACCGTTTAACCGTACAAAGCGCTCGGCCACTAAATTCACGGAAGCATCCACACCCGGGTGTACGAGACAAGAAATGCGTAATAACGATGATCTGCCGGCACCAACGCCTTTGGGCGACCTTGCTATACGTTGCAGAGAATTTTATTCTGTGACATTTTGATAGGTAAGACAGCTAAATTTGCTTAGGTACCCTGTCGAATTTGGTCGATGTCAGGATCCATCATCCAGGCTTGTGCCATGGCGTGGTGGCCTGTGCTCGGTGTCGGAGTCATACGAAACTGGTGCATACGGGAAAGTGCGTCGGCAACAGAGTTGTCTACCACAGCGAAACGTCATATGCCTACAGTGAGCTGTGAAACAAAGTCTAATTGGTGAATTGTGCGTGGCAAGTGCCACTCGGAGGCTAGATGCAGCCTGTATACCAGCGGTTCATGATCTGTAAACAACCTGAATGGGTGACCTTCCAATGTTTTTAAATTGCTGGGGATCGAGATAAACAGCGAGCGACTCCTTGACAAATGTACTGTATTCACACTCTGCCAGCTGTAGGTGCTTGGTTAAGAATGCTGGAGGATTCCAAAAACCGTGTGTAATGGTGAATTACAGCTCGGACTGCAGTGCCCGAGGCGTCGGCTATCAGAGAAATGGGCGCTGCAATGTTGAGATGGGCGCACAGAATTACTTTGTTTATAGCGTTTTTAATGGAAGTGGACGCCTGTTTCGCGACCTCGGAAGCGCATCCCAATGAACTCGAACAGTCCAAAAGGAGTGGTTACCCTCGGTTTCCGTATTCCGGTACCCCTAAGGGGATCTGGCTGTAAGGTCGCACTGAATCTGTGTCCCCAAGCACACTACAGTCGAACAACGACGAAGCGACGTACTGTATATGTGGAATCGGATACCCATTGAGAATGAGCAACCTCTTAGGCGCTCCCTGGTCCACAGAGGGTCACCAGTCGCTAGTGTACTTAGGGACTTTTGTTGCCAGGTTGGGCTGACCTATGCGTACAATGAGGCTAACAAAAGAGAGAAGCCGAACACAGAGTACCGCCGCGCGTTTATTGGTCAAAATTTAAGTGAGCTCTATTGTTTATATAATTTTTTGGCCGACCCTGGCCGATTTGTGAAACAGCCAATCACAGAACGAGTTTTGACGAATCTTTTTGCGGACATATAAAAATATCCAATCGCGCAACATTTAAAACGACGTCAATTTTGAAATACTGAGAAGGGGCAATTTGTTTTAGAAAAATTAATAAAAGAACTAGGACTGCGACACCAAAGACTTTAGAATGGTTGCCGACCATAAAATTACCATTTGAAGAGGAGAGGCCGGAGGAGCAAGACGACGAGACCAACGTAATGTTGGGTCCCAGTGGTCTCGGTGTTCTTGTCAATAATAGGATATAGCACTTCGGCACGGTGAATACCTAACAAAATTTATCATTCCATTTCTGGTCGATGGAGAGGGAACGATTTCCCTACGTGTAGATACCGGTACTATTTGCATCCCTTGGCGTTTATGCCTGTGCAACGGTCAGCTCATTCCGATCACGGGAGGTTACACTAATCCAACTACATGTATCCATCAGACTCAGTCCTTTCGTTGTCAGGCCCCTGACGCTTGCCAGACGACAGTGGGCGGATAGCCTGGTGTTTTTTGCCGCAACCACGAACCAGAAAACTAGTTTTTCTGTATTCTGCCTGGGAATGCGCACCGCGGCTCAAAATTTTGTAAAACCACCAAGGCAATTATAATATTTGCAGCAACCTTCTACCGATAACAAGAAGGATTGCTTCGATGAGGTGCTACTGCAAAATTCTTTCGAGCATAAAAGTGAGGAACTGTTCAATCTTACGTAAGAAAAGGGCATCGGAAGACATGGTTTATTACGGCGGCGAAACCACATAGGGCTTCAGATGAGGGTTAGTTTCTTCACGAGTAGAGTGAGTCCACTGTAAAATTGACCGAGAGGACATGTGTTTAATAGTAAAATGAGGCGAAAGATTTAGGAAAGCTCCAGATGTCTGCGATATACCCAGATTACGGACGGTAGGTTTCACAAAACGTATCTGTTTGATCTAATACTGCATCCGATAATTTGCCTTTCAAAAAAAAGAAGGTGCGCAGGGCTTGGAGCTACGGGTATCGGCCGGAAACACACCAACTTGCGTGCGGGACGACGGAAGCCAAATTTTTGTCCTATGCAGGCTGAACTGAATTGTACCGACTCTGAGCACTGACAACGCGTGGGGTTTTAAACTTGATTTTTGTTATCGTGCCACCGACGGAAATGGCAGGAAGGGAAGATTTACTCTACAGAACAAAACTTGCTGAACAAACGGAGCGTTACGATGGTAATCATGGTGTAAACTCAGATAGTTGGTTCAGAAATGGCTGGTCACATATCCAAACTAACAAAACTTGGTGTGGAATTGACGGCCGAAGAACGTAGTCTTCTTTCACTCAGTTATAAAAATCTAATTGGTCCTAAACGATCTGCACTTCGAGTAATTTCCGCGGCTATTGAGAAGGAAGAAGCATATGGATCTCACTATTTGGAGTATTTCAAAATGTTCAAAAAACAGGTTGAAAAAGAAATGCGAGATTTGGCCGGAAATATCATTGGATTAACTGAAAATTACCTTTTAAAACAAGAAACCTCACCTGAGTCTAAAGTATTCTACTTAAAACTGTGAGTTTCAACTAGCCTGCTTCACTAAATGGTATAGAAAAGCAGACTACTTGAGGTATTTGGCTGAGTTTGAAGTGGGAAATGATAAGAACGATTCAGCTGAGTATAGTCTTGCTGCATATAAAGAAGCTTACGAGCTTGCAGTGAATACACTTCAACCAACTCATCCCATTCGACTTGGAGTCGCGCTAAACCTCTCCGTTTTCTATTATGAGATCATCAACGCTGCAGATCGAGCTTGCAAACTAGCAAAGCAGGCATTTGACGACGCAGTTGCGGAATTAGATAACATTTCTGATGAAAGTTATAAAGATTCAACGTTGATAATGCAACTGATAAGAGATAATCTATCCTTATGGGTAGCTGATATGCAGAAAGGTGAGCGATTTCTGTGAGTGTACTGAGAAGAAATTAACAGACGAAAAGGATCCTCGTGAATGAAAAACAAAAACACTTGCACAACACTCAAGGGTTACGTGGTAATGCAATTTAAAGTTCTATCATAGGTTTTTAGCTTGAAGTAATAAATAAACAATAATCGAAAGGCGAGTTTTACTTTTGGACAACTTTTACCCTAAAATGAAAGACACGATATTCAGATTAATTTTGAAACAAACGTTTCACTATGTATGTTGCTATATATGATAATATGAAAACTTTCAAAGGTCTCATGTATAAACATGTGTTGCATTTAAACACAAATAAACAGTGTCAGTAATTTACCAGGGGAATCAAAATGTAAGGTTATATAACAGAAAGCGGGGATCGTCAGTTTTCCCATTAACATTTGGTAATGTCTCTGACAACTATTAATCATTTATGTACACCACTTTTAGTTGTCAGAGACATTATTTGCCTTTGCTTTGCAAATAAAATAGCAAAATGTTAAGACAACGGCTCAGTAGTAGACAAAATGCAGCTGATTGGATAGTGCGCTGTAGTGACTGCAATCACCAAGTTATCATTAATCTAATGCGGATAAGTGCTGATCACATTTTCTACGAACCTCAGCCTAGTTCAGTTTGTACAGCTATTTACCACTTGTCAACTTGCATCGGTTTCGGTTGCTACCTCTGAACAGCGAACTGTGGCGGAAAAAACCGACGCGAAAAGAAACAAAAGGCCTATAGATAAGCAAATGTATTTCGGAAGCCGTCGACTAAAAATTTCGAAAATATCGATTAAGGTCTCTAACTGTCTTTTGGAGGATCTAGACCCTATCTTGTAGTATAGCTTTAGGTGCCCGAAAGTCAACTGCTCAGAATTATCCTCCCCCAAGAAAAACAAAACGTGGTACCAAGAACAAGTAAAAGACATACGTCCCTGGCTGAAAAACAAACAAATATTGGGCTAAATGGACATTTCGTCCAAGCAGTTTTCTTACGGGCAACTCCAGCCACAATGTTTAAGGTTACATTACTGTGCAGTTTTCGTGAACGTCCCTGGCCACAGACGAGTTCGGTATTAGTTAACCTCATTCCGTCTGCATATATGACGGAAGCCGTTGGTAAATCACCAACTAAAATCACCGACCCGAAAACGCACGATTATTCAAATTCAAATAATGCAACTGTTAGAAACGTTTGGTATATAAACTTGGGGCATCTTGTATCATGTCTTTAAGCCTTAACTGACAAGATCTCCCAGAGGAAGCAGAACAGAAGACTCTAGCCAAAGGCCAAAAGCAATAGGTGTAGGCATGAATTGTGTTATGATGCCAAACGATCGCAAATGAAATAATAAGCATAAAAACAAAATACAGCAGAAGTATCCAGACGATATTTCCGGTTCAAAATCAAGAACCCTCGAAAATACGGCAAAGGAATTATTGGATAACTCTCGAGTACGATATACTAAGTGCAAAACAACAAAAGTAAAATAATTCCTAAACGCCAAAGTAAATAGATGACCGAAAACAATAGGTCATTTCTAGATGATCGAGGCCATATTGATTCACAACATGGACTGTTTTTCAACCCGCTGTTTACTTTTGGACAGAAGACAAACATTTTAAGCAGAATTATACATTTAAATCGGAGGTTTTCTGCTGTGCAATAATTCAAGCAAACAAGCAAACGTTCCATATTGTGGCCTACAGCCGCTAGGATTCTGGTAAAAAGAGAAACCAATTATTTTTAAATTCGGAAAACGTAAGTGTACCATTAAAGGTCAAAATCGTGTGGTTTTTATTAAAATCATTAACAATAATATCGACAACCACGGAGTGGCATTTATCCATCGAAACCTGTTATCACTTAGTATCAAGCTGTCACGAACCACGACAACAGTGTTGTCAGTAGTAAACACCACACCGAATAGCCATCAAAATCAGTGAAAAAACGGCTGTTGGTTCAAGAGGTGCAAAATGTAAAACGGACTCAAAAGTAGAGCGCCTAGAGCTACGTCCGCCAACCACAAAGCACTGAGTAAAAGACGGCTCTGACCACGGCAAAGCAATGCGGCTCCACATTGCTTTGTTTTAACGCCTTCGTTGTAGACCACGACAAATCATTGCAAATGACGATCCTAATGTGAGAACATGCTCATATATGTGTATATATATAGCACAGATCAGATGACATGCGAATCCTAAGGAAGGATGAAAACAATGAGCAAGAAGGCAAAGATGAACAACGTAGGGAGTTCACCACACATGCATGCACTTCCACTCCTCATCTCCACGTCATCGGTCATCCGTCTAGATCCATGGTTCCTCTGTGGGCTTGGTACAACCCGACTTTCCAAACCAAATTAGAAGGTCGACTTATGGGACTCTACCAGAGCCTCCGACCAAATGGTCTGACCCACAAGTTAGTAGGATGATATGAGAGTCACGCAATCCACTGGGGACCGATGACTGCTTGCTCACTTAATATGCCCTTTGGGTGGGACTAGACATCCTGGGTGCCCAGTGCACCACTTCCACAGAAGCCGGTAAGTATACATTCATATGCTTCATACGTCATCCGTGATTGGTTTGGAATCATAGTCTAACCAAATTTCCTATACTGATTGCCAAAGACTAATTAACTCGGTGGAGGGTGCCGTGCATTTTTCTTCACCCTCGCACCTAAGTGGAAACAAGTCCACCGCTAAAAGGCAGTGTGCGGGACTTCATTAGCAGAGGCTATGCAAGACGCCGGTCATTGGAAAACGTTTCTAAGAGTACTCAGAGCGAGCGCCCGAGTCGGAGCCTGCGACATCCACCCTCAAACATGCTGAGGCATCCAGGACGGAAGCGGACTGTTAAAGAAATCAGACGTCTTTGCAAAACATTTATTGAATAACATGTCGCTTTGGGTTTCACTGATGACCAACAGGTGATTTCTCATCAGAACGATATTGTCGGGACACTGATTAGTGTAGACAGTGCCATGGTAGATGAACCTTGGAATGCCGAGGCTAATTAGTTTTATTGTTTGACTTCGTGTCGTCCAAAGGTAATGTCGTGCTACACAACTCCGGTTTAAGCACTCTTTCCTCTATTTGTCAAAATTGCTGCACCAGCATGGTTTCTGACGTGATTGTACGTCACATCACAAAAAATGAATGATCCAAAAGGAGTCGGCCAGGTGTTTAATCTACCGCATATACAGATATAACGAACAACAGCGCACGTTAAGTGCGATTTCAACGCCAGCTTTACCACGAACTCTCAAAACGTAGTCACTGAACAAGCAAAGAGTAAGGTAAGAGTAAAAGGATGCATGCAGGAGGCGAAGAGTGATAAAGGATGTATACCTGTATCACGGATACGGCAAATATATACTTTAAAATTTTCAGCATTTTAAGCTAGGACGGCTTGTTGACTTACTTGGGGGAATGTACGGAAATTTAAGGTAACCAAGTGAAGTAAACACTCACGTCTAAGCAGTGCTTATAAACTGTCCCTTCCCCTTCTGTTAATGGTGTCATCGGGTAAATCCGTCGAGTTGCAGTTCTTCATGACAATTTGCTTGGTCAATACATCGAAATAACTGGAATTAAAAATGATCTGGAGTTATTTGGGAGATCAGAAATTCGCGGCTGCCCACACCACGGATGTTTTTGGGGACCTTAACCGGGGCCTCTGAATCATGTCTTCCCCACCAGGCAGTGAGGCGTTTATCCAGAACAGGAATTCGGAGCCGGCGTATGCTTATCACTGCCAGTCCTGTTCGAAGTGATGAATAACCTTATCCTGTTTGTCCCGCGTGATGATCGAGGCAGTATGTAATATACTCCGTTTGTGCTATTCACTGAGGTTTATTTTGGACCAATGCAGCCAGGAAGTCCAGTTGCTAAACGGAATATTGATTAAGGTTCCCAAGCAAAGTCTTTAATTCTAATGGAAACCTATCCGCAAAACATCGAGGAGGAGCTGAGTGGAAGCCAATCTACTTGGATCAATTACTCTTCCACCCAATTTTCCAAGTGAGTTGTCACCTCAAGTCAATCCCCAACCTGGAGGACCAGAAGACTATTTTGTCGGTCCTCTGTCATTGGACTTACAGACGTTACTGGATCTTCGGCTTCAGATAAGCCACCCTATATTGCTCGTTGGGTCATGGAGGCAAGTAAGCCGTCATGCCATGTCAATGTGCAATCCCCTTTGCGGTACGAGAACACAATGTGAGTAGTCAAAATTTACTATCAAGGAAACAAATCAAATTAAGTAAAACAACGTACCTCAAGATCAGCGACAAATACAGCTGCGGTAAACAATAGTACACAACCAAGGGGTCAGCCAAACAACACCGAGAGTCACATTCAACTTCACTAAGGGTGGATATACGATCCAAAGGGACCGGCTAGAAAAGGATGAAAGAAACAGAACAAACGAATGTCTACAAACTTCGGTGGATAGGAAGTGATGGAACTGCAGAAGTTAACATATAAAAAGCAATCAGTCACTGAGCGCCTCAGAACTCTGATCTATTTTATTCTTCTTTGGTTCAGTATGTCATTCACGTTGATACAAAATTCAGAGAAAGGTTGTTTCTAGATTAGAAACTGATTTGTAACCTATCATTTCACTACCTAATTACTGTTGCCGACTATATTCCCACGTTGCTTTCAGTTACTTGCTGACATAAATTATAAGTTAGGACGAAGATACTAGAAGTAAACTAGCGCAATAAAGCATTTTACTGTTTTTAACTGAAGACTCCAAGAGAAAAGCACCTGAGTTGCACCTCTGAATTCACAGGGACTTTGGTGAATACACTTCCTACTTTGGGAGCGGTAATATAAAATTGTGTTTGCAACTGTGAATTCCCCCGTTCATACCTTGGTAGCCTCCCAAGAATGCTGCAAGTTATTTTACTAACTTGGAGATCCCATGCATCATCACGTTTAAAGTAATCACAAGCGCCATAAAAATGGATACATCTACAGTGCGAAAGTGCTTTGATAAATTTTTCACTTACAAGATGCATCTTCAGAGTGCTTTTGGGTGGGTAATTTATCGAATAGGCAACCAAAAATCGTTGCACATCAATGTGAGGTTCTTGTTATGGACTTTCAAGTAACCCCTTTTCAATATTTTACTGGAGCTAAGAAATACCCATATATTACCAGAAGACTGAAGAGCATGTTGTGCATAGAAAACAAATGATGAGTGTTTGAAGCAAAATAAGTAAAACTGACCTGGTACTTCTCAGTAATGATGGTATGAATCCCGACCGCTCAGTTCGGTTTTACCACCCGTACTCTTGCACAAGCCTGCTTCGGTTTCGACTGTCATGCCACAGCAGCATCTTATTTCCAGCAGAAAAATAGAGCGAGGAATAGTAAAAAATTAACTGCAAAATAATAATCTGACTAACCATGGAGAAGGAAAAAGACTACCAATACAAGAGCGTCAATGACTGCGGATTTGAGCCATATCACCCGCTGTCTCGAATCATCGATTGGAGAGAACACATAAACCCCAAAACTGTAGCCTAACTGAATCTCCATGGACCAGTCCGCCAGTTCTGGTCCTCATACAATTTTCCCATGCTATCGGCTGGCCATCTTGATCCATATTCTGACCACTATCCGTGCCAAGGAACACTGTAAAACAAGGCAGTGTTTCTGCAAGCATGCGCAAAAATGTCCCAAACACATAACCACATCCATAGTCAATGCCCTTTTTGAAGAGAAAACCCCAATGCCTGGTACGGGCACAATACTCCAGCTATATTTTAAGAATGCAAAGAAATCGGTGATCAAACATCAACGGTTTTAGGCATATTGTGCTCTCAACGACCATGTTTCCGAGCCATATAACAGAACCGACCTTACTGCTGCCAGGTATACTCGACCTTTGACAGAAAACAGAATGTCACACCATTTTAATCCACTTATATGTCTGCCGCACGACACTTCACCCGATATACAATTACCGGATGAGATACATCTAACCAAGTATCATAACGTACCTAATTCATTTAATTGTTCCCCTCTATGAACAACTTCCGGGTTCAAAACATTCCAATTCTGCGGTATTATTTTACACTTAGAACACGCAAAATGCATCCCAAGCATATCTACACAATCGATCAGGCGATTGACAAAATTCACTACTTGTCTGGGTCCTCACGCGGCAGCACAACATAGTTCGTGTATTTCAAGTCGGGCAGTTTCTTGTCCGAGTGCAGCAATTCTCTCAGTAGAATATGGCGACCTCCTTTGTCATCTCAATTACAAAGTTGATAGACGGTAACTCTGACGAACACTACTTTCAGCGGTGAACTTGAGTGGATGATCAATAAGTCCTCTGCAGTTTTCACAATAGGACTGATCATTTTTTTGTAAATCGGTGCAATCATCGATTCATACCAGTCCTCAGCAATCCGACCCTTTACCCAGACTGACACCAGGAGTTGTGTTGTCTCCAATGTTAACACTTCCTCACCATCCTTGAGAAAGGACAGATGCAATCTACCTGATCTATTTGCCTTATATATTCTCAGAGAATCTATCTACTTGGTAAGCTCCATTTCCGATGGAGTGTCGGTATTTAACTGCATTTTCTTTTCAAAGCCTAAAGTGAACATCCACTGTGGCAATGAGCCAAACAAACGGCTTCCCAAAATGTCGTACACAACGCTCTAAGGAATGTTGCTGATAGTGAGGTAGAGACGATAGGTTCCTCGATTACTTTGCATACATCTGGCGTCTATGGACTAGTATTCCTAATCAGCAGGTAAGACTTGTCGCTGTCGCCGGTAACCGCAGCCTTTTCCACTTCATTAAACTTCTGTACCCACCATCGTTCACAATCACCTTTTAGGCTCCTGATCAGCTGAACTCTCGAGGGTTTACGCGCTTCATGTTTCATGGCAGCCACCGTCTAAAACCATTCGTGAAGGGAGCATGATTTTCATGTTTGTTGATCACACACTAGATGTAAACAAAAGCGAGATCGGACCAGAACGTAACCTAAGCCCACAGGTGTGGCCCAGAAACGTTGACAATTTTTCACTGAACCACGTCACCAGTGACCATTGGCAATGCGGTCCATAAGGTGCTAAAACTGTGAAGGCAAACGAAGTCCCCAGGGAATCCGGCGTCGCTTCCTAAGGCAAAATTTGGTATTCACCATAAACAATCTGTGGTATGAACCAATATGGATGCTGCACTCACTGTTTTCGGTGCGATTAAAGAGGATAAGAATTTGGCTTCTAATGTGCCATTCTGTCTCGGTCTAGTATCCAGGTTTTCGAATCAAAATAGCCAGAGTGACATAGTAACAGAGACGAGTCTCGATAGAACTCGCCTTTGGCCTCGGAGAAGCTGTAGTCGGTGAGCACATTGACCGACGGAACAGACAAACAAAGGTGCTCAGGGTGCCTGCTGGTGGCATAAACAGAACCGTCTAACCCTGTTGAGCACAAACAACTTCTGACTTTGATCCGGTCAGGTGACATAGCTAACTGATATCATTATTGGATTTCTGATTGCGATGAGCGAACGTGTAACTTCATAATCAGAAACAGGGGCACGATGAAAAACCCAGAATTCTCTTTAACCCAAGGAGGAAAAATGTCCTTCTTTGGATTAAATTCAGTCAACTTTGCTTCACTAACCAAGACATTTTCCCCTAACTCAAAGACTATGCATCAGGGCAGCATAGGGTTTGATGGCAATATACAGCTGAGTAACGAAGCACCGATTGCGGCCTTTTGTTGTGCACAGACGCTCGTTTCGCTCGCTTCGTTGGTCACCGCGTCTGCAACGTGGTGTCTAAGAGGACATTATATACGACTGGTGGATGTCCAGCCCACTAGTCAGTGGAAAATCGCATTAGGAAATTTTAAGCGCCATTGTCGACTGCAGTCTTCGAAACCGTGAGTCAAGTATATTCGTTAGGATAAAAAAGAATTTAACCTTAGTGTGACCTATGAATGACCACTGTCCTCTCACAGACAGCAAATGTTTTGTTCATTGCTTCCGTCTCCACTCACATTTGCTTCTTTTCCACAAAGGCATCAGAATGCCAATAAAATACGATGCCACTTTATAGGTCTCTAATAGCTGTCTATGTTTTTTGGGGCGTCAGTTTCCCCGCCGTGCACAAGAAGCTCTGAGACTATTTACTGTCTTCATGGCCAGTAGTAATATGAGTTACAGACGTTGGTTCAAAAGTAAATAGCCAGGCTAGAGGTGTTTGCTTTGAGGATTAAACCAAATGAACAAGGATCCTTTAGAAACAACAGTCATAAAATCAAATATTTACGATGACAAATGAAACACATCAAGAAAGAAACGTACCGAATTAAAAGGAAAGTTTTTTTTAGCATACTATACCTCATCAGATATGCGATGGCTTTTGCAACCGACGTGCTAATGAACGCGGTGGGCGACCGATGAAGGCTATAGACGTATACGCCGCTTATCCGAATTACCTAGCCGCCACCCATTAGCATCCTAAATATTTACAGGCAGGATAGTCTTCTTAATGACCAACAAAATATTTTATCAGGGCAATGACCGCTGCATTGCACACTGGCTATCGCAAGTTAGATGTTGACGTTAACAAGGGCTACTTATCCCCGTTTGTTAATAATATGCCGGTGGTTTCTAACAAACTTAAACTACTTTGGTGAATTGGAGATTATGTGGGTAGAAGCGGTCTGAAGCAAGATAATCGATTGGTTTAAGGAAAAGCACGCGTTTTATCACTGCCTAATGTAGGCTGACTTGATCTTAGTCAGTTAGATAACATTTTGTAATAGTCTGTGTGCCTTAGAACGTCAAGAAGAGCCTTCCTTAAGTTGTCTGTTTTCTTTCTCGGCACGATTAGTCGTGTAATTCTCGGAGGCTGAAGGCAAACCATTAGAAAACACTCAGAAACCTTTGGACTATCTTTAAAAATTCCAGCAAAGGTCCTGGTAAATTCCGCTCCTGATTTAGCGAAAACTAAGTTATGCGACCGTCAAAAAATGCGTGACTTATCGTAGTCCTGTAAAGAATACAAGTGATTAGGCCTGCAATTCATGTCTTGGAGGAAGCGAAGACAGGATGTGCGATTTAGGATAGCTATCGCGGAAGGATTAGTATTGAGACAAGCTGCGGTCGCGGACTAATGTCTTGCAGCACCCCCCACGTAGAAGTCAAATCCTGGAGCCAAAACCATATACTTGAGACTCACAATACTCACCAAGCTACAGATCATAAAATAAACTGCCTCCGGGCCCGTGTTTTTGGCTATCATTATGCGCCATAGCACGAAATCTCCGCAGCTGATTTGGTATTTGGCATCAACAATCAGAAATTTGTCAAACCGAGTAATGAGATCGTCAGTTGCATTATGAACAAAAATGGGTACCTAATGTGCACCCCTTCAAAGACGACGCCGCAGAAGAGGCAGCTTTGGAACATCTTTTGCGGATGGATACAAAATGCTGACTGAGCAGATGCCGATGAAAGTGACGCTCAGTGTATTTTCTAAGCTCAGCAGTATTATGGGCTCACAGGTCTGTTCCTATCCTTCGAACGTAAAATGGCATTTCTCCACGTTCAAGCCTTCTCTGCCAAAGTAGGAGTAATACGAAATCTCCAGAGAAGAATGCATAAACCGATATGAGGTACCGACTAAGTGGAGGTTGACGAATGCAGCGTAGTTCAAATTGGGCTACACGTGACATGTACAGTGATTACCGGATAACTGAGGCACATCTGGGTGGCTGATTCCACTGTGGGCGAAGGCACGCGCAGCCATATGCCGCAAACTTGTACGACAGGCCGTCGGAAAAATGGCACCGTCGTTTGTCGGCTCCATCGCCCGATGCAGAACCGTAAATTTGGAACGACGGGCAAGTGGCTCACAACAAAAACAACAACCAGCTTCTGAAAATCACACCTAAATGATTCACACATAGGGTACACTGTCCGTAGCATTCGCCGAAATACAACAGTGTTGCCAACACTTACATGCCTCAACCCAGTTAGCAAAAACGTCCCCCAAAATCACAGGAAACGGACCCAAAAACAGGCAATTTACACCACATAGCGGTCGTTTTTGGGACTTTTCTACAAAAGCCTTCAGGAGCGCCTCGTAAGGCTCTGAATAAAAGCTTAATAACATACTAATACAAACGACTGTCCAAAGCAAATCGTCAGAAGCACAACTTAACTCTGGACGCCTAGATTCCCCATGCGTCTCTCTGAATATCTGAGTGTTCATTCCTGAAGCAACGGGCTGCGACAAAACAAATAAGACCGCCGCTGATGTCTATAAATTTACTATATTATAAACTCGGAAATGTACATTATATCTTGTGCTGCTGATTGGACTGATTTAGTCCTTTGACGAATGAACAGTCAGTTGCCATTCATCCAAATCCTGAAGTGAGAGAAATGTAGGCATTAAAGTAGTGCATTCAGCTGCGCATAACTTGTCAGTTTTTGCTTGGAACAGGTACTTGTGCTGATAATGACATCACTAATCAGTTGCGCATACAGCTGAAAATAGAGAGACTAATCAAACAGTGAATATTTATCAAAACGAAAAATCTAGATACAACGGAGGATGACCTTCGCGGATGATTTTTGGCTTATAATAAAGTGTCATAAAAGTCCACTAATGTATTAGTGCAAATTGACAAGTGTCTAGTATCAGGCTTATCGGATTTGTTCGGCAAAAACCACTGACTGGCGGTTTTATCTTTAGGCTTTCTGGGCTGAATCCGCCGCCGCATCTTCTCAGGTGTGCACTACATAGCTCTATCATGAAAATTTCTTTTCATTACAGGGTCTGAGGAATTATAATAGTTGAAATACAATTATATCCATTATCAAACGGCAGGAATTGTTACTTGCAGTTATTACTAGTTCAATTAAAATGGATCAAAATTACTTTCGAAAACAATGTCTTTCCAAATGATCTTATACACTGACCGGTGGAATCTCCACAAATGCTATCCAAGAACTCTGATTGTGGGAGATAAAATTTTAGTCGAGTGGGAAATTATCATCTTCTTGTGCCCAGTTTTATCCTCCAGATTTTGGTACAATCTGTCCCCACAATTGGCTTAACTGGTTAAAATTGAACAGTCTGTGTATTTGGTTTGGTTGCGCAACAAAGCTAGTTCTTTGGCATAGCTGTTGCGCTGCTTCATTATTTCTAATATGAAGTTTTTGATGGATCCTGTATGCGAATGATTTGATTGGCATCGGAAACCTACCCTTTAGATTTATCGACTTCCCATTTCTCTGATAGTTGAATTGTTGACTTTAAGCCCGGAGAATTTCCGTGGGGCTGCAGCTTGCAGGACAAATAATACTGCCGAAGAAAACATAGACATAAACGGAAATACGATCGAACAGACGTGGAAAAAGATCTTAGTGATGAAGGCGACCATTGGCTAGGTAGGATATTTGAATGTATCGGCTGAGTAGTCCTTTGAACATACCTATGCATATCCGAGAAGCATAGGGTGTAGCCTTCTGATCATCTCAATGGGTTGCTGTTAATGTCGGCGGATAAGTTTTCCGTATCTCTTTATTGTGAACTGCTATCGTGCGGTGCATTCAGTCACACGACATGTAGTCTCAAAACACCTTTGTTGCCGACAGTAGTTATGAAAATTTCGACAGGCGGAACGACGATCGAAGGTGCTATGATCGCTCTCGGACGACTACTTGGATTTACTGGATTTCAATTTACTGTAACGAAGAAATTCACAACCGTATTTGTACGGTAAACAAACCTGTTTGGTGATGTTAGACTGGGAATTCGACCGCCGTCCGCCGCTGATTGTTGTGGCTCCTACTCGTCAGCATTGGGTTGAAAAACATCTTCCAAAGGCGATGGCAGTAAGTCGCCAACATGAACTTGTTCATGCACTGGACTAATCACCGGTTCATCATCACTGAAGAAGATAAGCTGAGTTAGCTTTTCTCAAAAGGGAAACTATAGATATACTTATATATTTATAGTTATATATGTATATATATATATATAGCACAGATCAGATGACATGCGAATCCTAAGGAAGGATGAAAACAATGAGCAAGAAGGCAAAGATGAACAACGTAGGGAGTTCACCACACATGCATGCACTTCCACTCCTCATCTCCACGTCATCGGTCATCCGTCTAGATCCATGGTTCCTCTGTGGGCTTGGTACAACCCGACTTTCCAAACCAAATTAGAAGGTCGACTTATGGGACTCTACCAGAGCCTCCGACCAAATGGTCTGACCCACAAGTTAGTAGGATGATATGAGAGTCACGCAATCCACTGGGGACCGATGACTGCTTGCTCACTTAATATGCCCTTTGGGTGGGACTAGACATCCTGGGTGCCCAGTGCACCACTTCCACAGAAGCCGGTAAGTATACATTCATATGCTTCATACGTCATCCGTGATTGGTTTGGAATCATAGTCTAACCAAATTTCCTATACTGATTGCCAAAGACTAATTAACTCGGTGGAGGGTGCCGTGCATTTTTCTTCACCCTCGCACCTAAGTGGAAACAAGTCCACCGCTAAAAGGCAGTGTGCGGGACTTCATTAGCAGAGGCTATGCAAGACGCCGGTCATTGGAAAACGTTTCTAAGAGTACTCAGAGCGAGCGCCCGAGTCGGAGCCTGCGACATCCACCCTCAAACATGCTGAGGCATCCAGGACGGAAGCGGACTGTTAAAGAAATCAGACGTCTTTGCAAAACATTTATTGAATAACATGTCGCTTTGGGTTTCACTGATGACCAACAGGTGATTTCTCATCAGAACGATATTGTCGGGACACTGATTAGTGTAGACAGTGCCATGGTAGATGAACCTTGGAATGCCGAGGCTAATTAGTTTTATTGTTTGACTTCGTGTCGTCCAAAGGTAATGTCGTGCTACACAACTCCGGTTTAAGCACTCTTTCCTCTATTTGTCAAAATTGCTGCACCAGCATGGTTTCTGACGTGATTGTACGTCACATCACAAAAAATGAATGATCCAAAAGTAGACGCCCAGGTGTCTAGTGTACCCCAGTGGTTCACAGACTTCGTTAGATGACTCTAGTTGAGAAAAATAAATACAATGTCGTGCTCACCGCAATTTGAAATGTATGTCTGAACTATCGACCCTGCGTAGTTCCTAATGTAGGAGTTATAGCAGAAACAGCCCACCCTCACGTGTGGAATTGCAATCGTCTATTATCGTAATAAATCATTATCTCATTCAGGATTCGCCGGCTCACTTGTCCTGGCAAACGACAAATTAGAAACTTCAACGATTCCGCAAGTTGTGGCTTCCGTAATTATGGCGCAATAAACACCGCAATCCACTGATAATTATCAGTTATTAGCGCTGTTTCTCAGGTGTCTTCACGCGGTTCAGGCGTTTTGCCCAATATGATCTACCTCGTCATTGCTTACATGCATCTGCACTTCGAGACATGTGAATATTCTTGAAGATAAGATTAATTGGATTCCATGAATCCAAATAATGTGAAAATACATATAGATAAAATTAGTCACCAGCGATTTCAACCACAAGCACTGGGTTGCACAGCTGACAGCAAACAAAACGACGCAGTACTATACCACGAGGGCCAAGGCTCTTCGATGGGGCTGGACACGTCACAATCCGAAAGGCCTAAATTGAAAAGGATCCACATGAGCCGGCGCCCAGTAAGCGCTTCATCCTGCATCACTAATTACACCACCAAGTCCAGTATGGTTCGCGAGCGTTCGTTGCTTAGACAGGAGTACCTTCATAAAGGCCTCGAAAGGCTTGCTGACATATCAACACAGCACACCAACGGTTTTGAGGCTTACTTATGTCTAACCCCAGGTAACCTCATCTATCAAATTCGATCCAACACCTGTTTACAGGTGACCGTGGTCTGCATGGTCATCAGTTCAACAACGGGTCGGCTCTATGTCCTAACTAACCTGGATCTCAAGAGTTCAGTTTGGACATACATCAACCTGAATCAACGTGCTCTGGTTGTGGTTGCTAACTTAAAGCACCGTTTAATCAAACACAAAGAAAACGATAAATATAGAAGATTGACTGCAAAAATAGAAAGTTGAAGAACTATGCAAAAGGGGAAAATTTCGAGTGCAAGAAAATCAAACTACCCAACTGAGCCACATCACCCACTATCTCCAACCGCTAACTCTTATCACCTGGGGGGTCTCGTGGACTCCAACCGTTTTGTCTAACTTCACCTACATGAGCCAGTTCACTGGTTAAAGTTTTCACATTTTTGTCCCATGTCATCTTCTGGCCACTTCGAACCATTATCTCCCTCACAAAACAGAGTACAATGAAGCAATCATCCCTCGGGCCTGCGGAAACCTTTCTCAACCACCTTAACCTGTTCCGTTTTAGTGCTTGTTCCAAAGAGTGAACCCTAGGATCTAGTACCTTTCACCCTTCTTTTTAGTTACTTACAAAGTTTTTCCGACCCATTCTACCGATACTACAGTAGCCGTGTTTCGGAGCCGTAGAACAATACTGACCCTACTGCCGTAGTGAGTACTCGACCTCTGATCGCAAACGGATGTCCCAAACTGATGAGTGCCAATCGGGCATTCTGGATGCATGACAACACTCCACTCTTTGCACATCACCATGTGAGGTGCAACTCCCCAAGCAATTAAATCTATCCAACTCACCAATTTGTTCCCCAGCGAGGAAACGGTCAGGTTTTGAGTCAATGACGTCCTGAAACGGCATTTTACACTTTGGGGGTGCAAAACGCATATTAAACATACCTACACTATCGTCCAAACGATCGAGAAAAACATACAGTATACTTGCTGCTTGACTCAGTAGCAAAACATCACCCGCATATTCGAAGTCAGAAAAGTTCCTGTCTGAGAAAATATCAGTATCATTAGTCTCAAAGAAAGTTAGGGTCATCCCCATAACCACCCCAAAGTTAAACACAAAAGATAAAAAGGAGCAACTCTGATTAGAACCACTTCTCGTGTTGAAATCCACTGAAGGATCTCCGTAAGCGCGAACTCAGCTATGGTTGATCACAAACCGAGAAAGAATGAGAGAAATAAATTTCTCTGATAAACTCTTCAGTGAGAGGCGGCACCAAGGAACTGCACGATCGACTGAATGGAATGTTACTTTCAAATCAAGAAACAGAAATCCTGGACCTACGGAATATGTGCCAGTATTCTAAGATCTTTCTCAAAGTAAGGATATGGTCAATGCAACAAAGCCCGGGACGGGTACCGGCTTGATTTTCTGGTGTACGTCTTTGCGTGCACTAGATGATCGCCTCACAATTATTCTATGAACTTCATCCCTACAACATCTAATGAGCGATTTTTGAGTGCACTGCAATACATTGGACGCCGCTCTTGTCCTATTTTCTTGGTAGTCTGCGAGGGAACGTAAAACTCGAAAACAATAAAAAATGACGAATCGCATACAAATATTCACATTTAAGTAAATATTTCTGTGATCTAAGTGGTCATTACTTTTGTGTGCAATTTAAGCAGGGTTTAATGCAGCATATGTTACTTAGCATGTTAAATCTGTGTATAACGTCCTTTATTCTAGCCATTTAATAGGACACCAGATGGGCTGAAATGCATGGTAACGGTTTAGGATTATCCACTGGGGCATCAATGAACTTTGCCGAAATAGAGAAAATACTTCGAAGTTAACTTTACATTGATTTTTTTCTTTAAGGGAGGCAGGAAGCAGCACTGCAAATCTAGTGTGATTCAAGGAAGTCAGGTATTACGGGGAATGTCTCTGGGACCAAGGGCGACTAAAGGCGGTTTCCAAATATCCCTTTGGTTTGTTATTAAAAACCCTTTATAGAAGGCCTCCGGTAATTTCTGTATTAGACTACTCCAAAAAATACGATGAGAGAAGTGAAGAAATCCCGCCTAGAAAATGTTCCAGAGCGAGTTTTAAATGGCTTCTTATGGTTTCCAGGTTGGGGCGAGTAAATAATTGGCCAGTCAGCCTCGAGGTTAGAAGACCAAACGTAAGAAACAGGTTTTTCTTCTCAGTAGTATGTTTCGCATGTGGATGGATGAAAACATTTCTTCGGAAGCACACGACCGGTTTTGCAATTACTGTCACCCTTCAGGAACTCGGTATTCGTCTGTCCAACCATCGATGTACTACTGCCCTCCTTTCGTAGTTTCTCACTAGAATCTCATTTGAGTCGTTAGGAGCGTGAATGGATGATAAGTTGATTTACGAATCACACGGTGAATCGCCAACGTGTTAGACTTTCCTGACCGACGGAAATCCTCCGGCGAATCACCATGTGGTTCGTAAATGTACTTATCATCTATCCACGCTCCTACCGATTCAAATGAGATTCTAGTGAGAAATTAAGAAACAAGTCTTCATAATCCGGAGCATCTCAAGGTGGTAGAAATATGGAGCGGAGAATCGGTTTTAGTGAGGTCAACTTTCCGAGGAACGTACCAGTTTAGTGGATTTACTTTGAACTCTTTCAAGTAAACCACGGTTTCTGGCATAGCCATTGCGTATTTTCCACCTGCAAGCATCACGTTGTCCCATGTTAAGGGGAGAAGTTGGGGCAATCCTCAACCTAATGTCTCATACAGGTAATTTGTGTATAAATTGAGTGAGAGTCAATCCTGTCATCATAGTCCGTCCAGTGATGATACCATCTAATTTAGTTTAGTTTTCTGGAATTAAATCGTGTGATGACCTTTAGCATGCATCCCGCACTGTTTAGGATGTCGATGTTCAGTAGTTGTCGTGCAGCAGATGAATCAACCGTTGTTTCTTCTTTCCTGATCAGCACTCTGACACTAGAAACCCAATGCAAATTGTTTAAAATATTTATTGCAGTGAAATAGTGTTTCAAATGTCTCACGATATGTGCTTGCGTATGGCGATATATTTATAAATAACTATTATATATATGTATGGGTGTGTGCAATGTTTCGCCTAAAACAATACGTATTTATATAGCAGTCGATGGGTGCAGATGAAGGCGTCTTTCATGCCGTGGGGATTACATGTTTTTCCGGACATTAACTGTTAATGCACGATGTCATGGTGATATGCTTTCCTTTTGTCGGTGCGTTATGCACCAGGCACGCATGTGTGCGAGCCACAGGAATAATCGGGCAACTTGGGAAAATTGTTCTCGTGATGCATGTGCCTCCATTATTTTCACTCCACGTAATGCTGGCTCACAGGTGTTTTGGCGCCTCGCATGTACCACATACCACATACTTTCAGGGATCATGAAAAAGCCGCACTCCATAAAACTCCTGAGGAAAAGTTTGGATACTCTGTCTCTACGGTATTACTGTGGGCTTCAAGTAGTGATTCGGTAGGGGAACAAATGATTTGTTAACAACTCCGAAGAATTAAACCTACTGAACGACATTCTATGAACGCCGAAAATGTTCAACAGCATGGTAAGTTGCTTTCATTTTAGATAAAAATACTAGGTCTTCAAACTCAGACTTCGTTTATCCCGAGGGCTTTGAAATATAATTAAAAATGCCGTCAGCGGTGATGGACGACACAGTGGCAGCTGCTGGCTGCGTGGCCCCCAGAGAGTAACGATACAGATTCACCGTTCGATACAAAGTTAAAGATAGTCCTATGCACTCAAAATTTCAAACACAACCAGAAGCAGCTTACCATTCTCAAAAGAGCCGATGCACATGACAGACAATTGCGTATTTGGTTAGGTAACTCCTGCGAGGATGGCAGTGGATACGTAAACGGAATAACTCCCGTTTGCCCTGACATGGACCGTCTTCTGAGTCATGTTTATGATATGCATAACATGAATGGTGTAACATACGCACTTTCGTTACTTTGCGAGGATCGTAGTGATTTCGGTTTAAGTTAGTTACACGGTATGTTAATGACAATGAGACTGTGTTAAAAATAGATAGTGAGGATTGCATGTTTATTTTGTAAATGCATGACTCGGTAACTACCACAGCTTGTGGCAGGCCGATAAACAGTGCACATAGGTGCTTCCAAAAGGGAGGTTGTTAAAGTTGTTCACTTGATGATATTCTGTTTAAGTTCATTTTTCATTCCCTTTTTTTCACCTTCCACCAGACTAGCTTACCACAGTCAAGAAACGAAGGGGACAAGCCTTAAGCATTTCTGTGAATTAATTTCAAAGCTTGTAAATACATGTAGTCCACCGAACGTCGATTTTGCTTTTTCACGGCAAATGCTTGAGAAAATCGTTCCGTTGGCCTCTATCGCCTTCATCAGAATCAGAACATTGCTGAGTGGTTGCACTGGCAAAAACATCGGCTGTACTTGGTAAACGTAGGCGTTTTAGGAACTTTTTCTAATCCTGGGGCCTTGCTTTAAGCCAGGGTAGACTTGGATCTAGTCGACTGGGCAATCTTGGGGCTGTCTCTTATACACATCTAGATGTGTATAAGAGACAGTACAGCCGATGTTTTGCCAGTTGGCAACCAGCTCAGCACATGTTCTGATTCTTGATAGAGGCGATAGCAGGCCAACGGAACAGATTTGTCTCAAGCATTTGCGTGAAAAAGCAAAATCGACGTTCGGTGGACTACATGTATTTACAAGCTTTGAAATTTAATTCACAGAAATGCTTAAGGCGTGTCCCTTCGTTCTTGACTGTGGTAAGCTAAGTCTGGTGAAAGGTGAAAAAAAGGAATGAAAAATGCAAACTTAAACAGAATATCATAAGTGAAACAACTTTAACAACCTCCCTTTTGGAAGCCACCTATGGCACTGTTTTATTCGGCATGCCACAAGGCTGTTATGGGTATTTACCGAAGCACAAGGAACCACAAACCAACAATCAAACAAAAGAAACTAAAATTTCAGTGCGTCGTGTAATCTTTTGATATAATATTGCCAGGTTGTTGCATCTGGCATTACAAAAGCAAGCAGACGTCGAGCTAACTGCCTAACGCGGGGCCCCAGGAAACTGGCTTCAGCAAAACGCTGGGCCTCAGTGTCTTGCACAGGGCTTTTTCATGCTTAGATGCCTTGCCCCTCTGAGCTCACTATGGCAGCCGCTATTCATTGGGGGGCTGGTGGAATTAAGTACACGCCTTCGGGAGCCAAACTTTTGCGAACATAATGCTCCTTTTGCGTTGGATATTCACCATAAACTAGCAGCCTTAGCGGGCCGAAGAGATTTTCCAAATATAGGGTTGTAGGCTGTAAGCGGATTCTTCTTTATATTTCAGAGTTCTCGTAGAGGTCTTTCACTAATCTGGGGCATTTCTCTATTTTCCGGCGTAAACAAGGTCCACAGAATTTCGGGACTTACTGGCATCTTTATGGTTTTGCGAAAAAAATGTATGGCACGTTGGCTTTGTATACAACAATGATGTCACTGCTTTCGGCAGAGACGAACCTTGCAAACGTCCTCGTGAATTTCGGTAAGCGACATGCCAAACTGAAGCCAGTTTTGGCGGTGGAATGGTGCCCGCGGGAGTATCCGCTTCGCCCCTCCCCGTGTTCTAGTAAACCTATTAATGAAACTTTGGGCGCACACTGATAGGCTTGTGCTTTGCAAGGTTTGACGGTGTGTTAACAGGCTCCAAAAGTTCGTCGCACTTTGCATTTGCACTAGTGTAGACTGCGATATAGACGCCTGATGGCATTTTCTCACTGCAGCTGAGCGTAGGGATAGCGAACGCTGGACTTTTTGCGCCTGTGAAGCAAAGGTTAGCCTTGGAGCTGTGCTAGGCGGTTCTAGTTCTGGGGAGTCTGTTTTGCTGTTCCATAATTCTTTTTCTATCCAAACACGCAAGTTGACATAATCAATGAAGGGTAAGGACGGTCCCTTTTTAACTTCAATAGTTTGGGCAGGTCTCTTTGGGGCCAAACTGTTCTTGCTTTGGTGGTTTCAACTGGGAGTTATTGTCACCCTTATTTCACACACATTGCAAACACACGCTTGAAGGAAGATTTACTCCTCTTATTGTGAATTTAGTTACCACTATATTCATATGTTTATCTTTAATGTATTTGGAATGTTGTTATTCTGTCTTTTTGGTAGTGAATTGTAAATTAAACGAAAGAGCTCTATATCTTGCGGGCAGCTATGTGCCTTCTTATTTTAGCTTAATGCAAACTAATTCCTTGAGCAGCTGAGTTTATCCAGCTGTTTTAGGATTTTGAAAATTCTCGTCCACCTAAGTTAGTTTGAGGCCACCTGAGGTTCGTTTGGGGACTCCGCAAGCGACAAACTACCAAGATGTGCTTCCGGCAACCCTCGATAATTTGATGTGTGCGTTCCGATTCAACTCCGATTATTGCTGGTCTGTGGACTTGCATGGATTCCTGGGTCTCTGCTAACGAAAGTTCTCTGTTGGCAATGGTTATGGACTCTGCTGCCGTTGTACAGAGGAGTATTTTGCGTTTGCCAAGGGTAGTACACTTTATGAGTGCTTGTTCAGGCGCGCCAAATAATGTGAAAAGGGCGCCTAATCTACTTAGGTATCCCTGACCCTTTGAGAAATCCTGTGAAGAAAGGGCTTGTTTTCTGCTTTCGTTTACAACCGTTTCCTTGTTTACGGAAGGGCCGTTTTGCTTTGTTTGCATTTATAGGAGGGTAATCACGTTATTGAGGGACACGCAAAATATCAAAAGCATGTATATTTGCAATTCTTTGATTATAATCCGATGTTAGTTGCTGTTCCATCACTAGTAAAGTTAAACGTTTTCCTATGGCGTGGGCACGTGGTTTGGTGCCAGCGCACCACGGCACTTGGTGCGACTTGTTCCATGGTTGGTCTCTCGGAATCAGCGCTCAGGGTCGTTAAGCTGCCGGCCCGAGATAGGTAATGACAAA